>MDKI01259681.1:0-25749 GCA_005239505.1 Nicotiana paniculata
CAGTGATCACATTGAAGCAAACATGGAAGATGGAACAGGTGATGGACCAGGTTCAACTACCCCGAGATACATGACATGGGGAATTCAACATATGCAACCTGGCCCTGATCCTGCTCCACAGCAACAAGACACCATGGAATTGTGTAGGAATGAACAGTTGGTACTCAAGCCACACAGATATTAGAGTTCTCACCCTCTTGAGAACATCATAACAGATTTGACATCCGGAATCAAAACAAGATCATCCTTGAAAAATCTGTGTGCGTTTGATGCCTTTCTATCCATGATCGAACCAAAGAGCATTGGGAAAGCCCTACAAGATGCTGATTGGGTAAATGCCATGCAAGAAGAGCTGAATCAGTTTGAAAGAAGTCAAGTATGGCACTTGGTACCCAGGCCACTAGATAGATCAGCGATTGGCACCAAGTGGGTCTTCGGGAACAAGCTCGATGAGGATGGAACTGTTACAAGGAACAAGGCAAGACTAGTTGTTCAAGGGTATAGTCAATAAGAGGGAATTGACTATGATGAGACCTTTGCCCATGTGTCAAGACTGGAGGCAATCAGACTTTTTATAGCATTTTTTGCACACATGGAATTCACTCTTCATCAGATGGATGTTAAGAGTGCCTTTCTTAATGGTTATCTGAAGGAAGATGTATTTGTCAAGCAGCCTCTAGGTTTTGAAAGCAAGGAGTCACCTGACCACGTATACAAACTCGACAAGGCTCTGTATGGTCTCAAACAAGCACCAAAAGCATGGTAAGAACGATTATCAAAATTCCTGTTAAAACATGGGTATAAACGAGGCAAAATTGACAGTACCTTGTTCTTAAGGGAAAAGGGTAAGGATCTCCTGGTTGTGCAAATATACGTGGATGATATTATATTTGGGGAGACTTCTGAAAAATTGAGCAAGGAATTTTCTATGCTTATGGGGAGTGAGTTTGAGATGAGTATGATGGGTGAGCTAAACATCTTCTTAGGCCTACAAATCAAGCAAAACTTAAATGAAAAAATGATCCACCAACAAAAGTATGTGAAAGAATTGCTCAAGAAGTTTAAAATGGAAGACTCAAAGGAAATAAACACTCTCATAGCCACAACTACAAAACTGGATGTAGATGAACCTAGTTCATCCGTTGATCAGAAGTTATACAGAGGGATGATTGGGTCTCTATTATATCTCACTGCCAGTAGACCTGATATTGTGTTCAGTGTGGGACTGTGTGCTAGGTTTCAGGCAAATCCAAAGGAGTCCCACCTCACTGTAGTGAAGAGAATTTTGAGATATTTGAAAGGCACCACTGATTTGTGCCTTTGGTATCCTAAAGATAGTAATTTCAACCTTGTAGGATATGCTGATGCTGATTATGCAGGTTTTCTGGTTGACAGGAAAAGTACTTCAGGTATGGCTCACTTTCTGGGCTCATGCCTTGTGTCTTGAGCTACCAAGAAACAAAATTCAGTAGCCTTGTCTACTGCTGAGGCTGAATATGTGGTTGCAGCCTCCTGATGTGCTCAGTTGCAATGGATCAAGAAACAACTCATGGACTTTGGTATAGATGTGGGATGCATTCCTATTTTTTGCGATAACACTAGTGCCATTAGTATGACGAAGAACCTGGTTCATCATAAGAGAACTAAGCACATAGATGTTAGGCACCATTTCCTGAGGGATAACTATGAAAAAGGAATGATCTCAATTGAATTTTGTGCTACTGATCAACAAATTGCATATATCTTTACTAAAGCACTGAGTAGTGAGCATTTTGAGAGAAACAGGCTTGAATTAGGGATGATTAAAATCACCTGATTTAGAAAGAAAAAAATTATTTGAATTTTTTTTTTTGGCTAGAAACACTAACATAGATAATCAACCAGTCTAATCATTGCTCAGCATCATGAATTTACTGTCATACTCTCTTGCCATGTATTAATGTGATTTCTTGGTTGCTAATAATGTTTCTCTATCTTTGTAAATTGAGGCAAATTAAGGACTTTAACACGATGAACCTGGTTCATCTCTGCTGGTTCATCTGTCTGACAAGGTACGTGCTCATCTCTATACAATTATTAAACTAGTTACAGTCACACATGCACAGGATTCTATCTATATTTGGTTCATTTCAAATTCTTTTTACTAATCCCTAAATGAACCCGTTCCAAGAAGTCACATCAGTACTCAATTAGCTTAGAAGTAGGAAACTCTTAACCGTCAAATCAATGACACTCCTAACTCTATTAGACTTCCACTTGAATAAATGTTCTACCCGTTGTATAATTAATAGCCATATCTTATATAAGGGTCATCATTACTCTCTTCTTCATAAAGTAACCGTCGAACCAAGATCATTAGTCTTCTAACCCAAAAACTGATCACTCTTTCTTTTCTTCCTAAAAACACTCATAATCATGTCTTCATCACCATCTGCTTCTTCTTCTTCATCACAAAATCGTGATTATGATGGAGGGAACTATGAATCAGATTCAAATTCTCCATTGGTATACAGTTCTCAATCTTCAGAAAAAACCTTAACTCCTGAAAACCCTCCTATTCCTGAAAACCCTCATGTTCCAAAACTCACATCTAACCCTAACACAGCCCCTCCTGGTCGTCGTGTAAAGGTTCTTGCCAGAAAATCAGTGGCTTATGGGTCACGTGCAAAATTCTTGGAGGCAATTCTGCAAGCTGAAAAGGATAATAAGTCAGAATCATCAAGTGAGTCCTTTAAATCAGCCAACGAGGATAAAGAACCTGGTTCATCAAATTGTAAACAAGGTAATCTTGATGCAATTTCTGAGTCTGGTAATGCTGAGAACAGGTTTGTTCTGGTTGGGTCGGTAGTGGATGTTGAAGTGCCTAGTAGGAAAAGAAAATTGGAAAAAGGTAAAGTTCTTGAGGGAAAGGGATTTAGGGAGGATGGTACTACATTGACTATTTGTGGTCCCATTCCTGAGAAGGTTGGAGAAGATGTCACAGAGTTAGGGGGAAGTGTAGTCGAGGAAGCAGCGGTAGGTCTAGAAAGCTTAAAGAAAGGAGTAGATGAACCTGGTTCATCTGGGGACGAGACATTGGCTGAAAGGCTAAGAAAACTGGGGAGTCATATAACCCCAAGAAAAGGAGGATTCAGAAATCCAAGAAGTCTACTGACCCAGTTCCTTCTAAGAAGAGGAAAACTTCTGTAGTTGCTGATGTTCCTGTTCCTAAGGAGCGTGCTACACGTAGTGCTGTGAAAGAGGAAGAAGAACTGCTTGAGAAGGATCTGCATGAGAGCAAGAAAAAGAGAGCTGCAAAGGGAAAGGATAAAGTAGGAGAGCCTGTGGAGACTATTATGGTTGAAGAGGATACGATGGACCTGGTCCATCATGAGGAGCAGACTGCTCCTGTTGTGGTTGAGACACCAAAATCAAAAAGGGCTAAGGCTTGTTCAAAGAAGTTAGCTACAATGTCTGCAACACTCACAAAATCTGCTAAAAGGACCAGGTCCAAGGCAAGAAAGTGAAGGTTGTTGAGAAAGATGATGATAGAGATTGGAGTGGAGAAGATGAGGTGAAGAATTTGGGATGAGATACCTGCTGGACACACTGGATGTTCAGGGGTGGAAGAACATGGTTCTTCATATTTAAGGAAGGTTGGGTAGAGCTGAACTGGTGAAGTTCATGGGTAATGCAGTGGTCAAGGATGGCAGGTTCACTACCACAGTCAAAGGACTTCAAGTCTCCTTTGATGCTAAAGAACTGGGAGAAATTCTGCAAATTCCTGCTGAGGGCTACGAAGATTACACGAAGCAACGATGGCCTAGTTTATATGGGATGGCCTCAACAATCAATATTACCAGATTCTTCAGTGACAATGAAAGGGAAATTGAACCCAGGCCAGTCTACAAGAGTGAACTGAAGCTAGAGCACAAGTTGCTTTTCGAGTTTGTCATCAAGTTCGTGCTGCCAAGACAAGAAAAAAGGCACATAGCCAGCTATATGGATCTGATCTTGATGGAATGTTTGTATATGGGAAAGTAGATAAATTGGCCAGCCTTTATCATCCAACTCTTGGACAGAGTTGTGAATGGAACAAAAGCACATGCAATCCCATATGGCTTTATTCTGACAGCTATGCTTGCTCATTTTGATGTTCCTGTGAAAAGGGCTGAGATGGCTACTGCCAAGGACTATTTTGGGAAGGATACTTTGCTGACTTGCGATTATACTATCAATGTTCCCGCAGATGAACCTGGTTCGTCTAGGAAGCAGCCTGTCAACAGCAAAGTTAGAACTCAAGTGCAGGAAAGCGAGATCAAGGATATGGAAATAATTTGTTTAAAGTCTCGTTTGATTGAGGTTGAAGCTGAGCGGGATGCTCTCAGGGCTGAATTAGCAAAAGAGAAGGAAAAGAACAAAGGTGTTCTAATCAGATGCTTTCTCTTCTACAAACCAAGACCACAACCTCTTCTGCACCTTCCCATCCTTAGGCTGTCCAGAGCTTCAAAAACCCCTCTTTAGACCAGTTGTTCTGTTTCTTTTGTTTTTATTCTGTTTTGCTCATGGTTATGGCTGTTTTTTGTTTTGTTTGTATGGTGTTTGATGTACGTTCCTAATCAATGAATTTTTGTTGTGTTGTTATTGACTTGTCTCAATTTCTTAGATATCTTACATGTATTGGTTTCTTATGATGATTAATCATGTTTGCACCTGTAGTTGCCTCAATGGCCATGAGTAATTGCTAACAACACTGGTGAGTTTTTAATTTTGCAAACTTTTCGATGATGCCAAAAAGGGGAAAATTAATGTGCTTTTATGTTTCAAGTGATATTTATAACCTAATGAACCTGGTTTCTCTATTATAAACGCTTAAAAACATACAAAGTGTTTGAGTTGTATACAGGGAGAAGCACAGAGTTTGTCATCATCAAAAAGGGGAAATTTGTTGACCCAAGTCACTGCATAGTTTTGAAGATTGACAAATGTCTGACCAGTTGAACCAGGTCCACCAGAGCACACATACTTTACCTGATGAGTTGGCACACAAACATTATATGCATAGGAGATAAATGTGATTGTGAAGTATCAATGAACAAAGAGAGTATCTTCTAATGCGAAAAGATTGCAAATTCATGAGAGAATAGAAGTTGAATTCAGCAAGGACAGTAACGAAGAAAGGAAGTTGAGTTTAATACGAATTCGTTCTCCCAAGTAGAGTTGTACCAGATGTGAACGACAAACTCAACAACTGACTTTATAAATAATTGAAGTATTCTTGCTTGAATCAACAACTCACAAGTGCAGAAGTGAATCAAGAGCTGAAAGCAAAATTCTCAGATATCTTGCAAGCAGAATTATTGTGCGACACAAAGGCTACAGACCAGCTAGAAGAACTAGTTCCATCTGTTTATCATTGAGTCTAGTTGGTTGTAGTAGGAGTTTTAATACTGTATCTTTTCAGCTTTCATAGAAGAAATTGTAATAGGTACGCATTGTTTAAATTAGAGTTAACTTGAAGCTTGTAGAAATTAGCTAGGGGCTAATTACTACAAAGGGATTAGAGTTAGTCCTAGGATTACAAAAGAGTTTATTTTGTAAGTCCGTTTGGCTCAGAGTTTTAGTGAAGAGTTTGAGCAAATCCTACTGAGGAGTAGGTCGTGGTTTTTTCACCTTTTGAGCCAGGTGTTTTCCACGTAAAAATCTCTGTGTTTTTACTTTAATGCTTTTATTATTCCACAATAGTAGAAGTTGGAACACCAAGAAGAACCAGGTTCTTCTAGAGAGACAACACTCGAAAATTGGGTACCACACAAAGTAACCTATCTTCTTGTGTGGTATTGACGTCTAAAACATCAATTTGTATCAGAGCAAGTTATCCTTGAAAGGCTAACACCTTAGATAAGATCAAGATGAGTGCACCACCTGGAAATTGGGAAGGTCAATCAGCTGCAAGGCCACCACTCTTCAATAGCCAGTATTACTCTTGGTGGAAAAATAGGATGAAGGACCACCTGATTGGAGAAGACTATGAACTCTGGGACATAGTCACTGATGGTCCTCTAGCTACCATGATGAAGACTGCTGAAGGTACAGATGTACTAAAGACTAAAGCTGACTGCACAGTTGAGGTGTTACCATCAGGCTCAGGATCTTTCACGGTATATTGTGATGCTTCCCAGTTGGGCTTGGAGTGGTACTGATGCAGAAGGGCAGGGTGATTCCATATGCATATTGGAAGTTTAAAGTCCATGAGAAGAATTACCCTTTCCATGCATTATAGTTGGCATCCATTGTTCACGCATTAAAAATATGAAGGCATTATCTTTATGGTGTACCGTGTGAGGTTTACATGGATCATCGTAGTCTCCAGTATGTTCAAGCAAAAGGATCTTAATTTGAGACAAAGGAGATGGTTAGAGTTATTGAATGATTATGATGTCACTATATTGTATCATTCGGGGAAGGCCAATGTGGTGGCCGATGCATTGAGTAGGAAGACAGAAAGTATGGGCAGCCTTGCATTCATTCCAGTTGGTGAGAGACCGTTAACTTCATACATTCAGACTTTGGCTAATCAGTTCATGAGGTTGGATATTTCGTCCAGTCGTGTTTTAGCTTGTATAGTCTCTCGATCTTCTTTATTTGAGCGTATGGATGATGACCCGCATTTCATGGTCCTTAGGGACACATTTCGGTACGGTGGTTCCAAGAAGGTTACAATTGGAGATGACGGTGTTTTGAGAATGCAGGGTCGTATATGTGTGCCTAATGTTGATGGGCTTAGTTAGTTAATCCTTGAGGAGGCTCACAGTTCTAAGTATTCCATTCACCCGGGTGCTGCCAAGATGTACCAGGACCTACGACAACACTATTGGTGGCGAAGGATGAATAAGGATATTGTTGCTTATAGGGCTCGTTGCTTGAATTGTCAATAGGTAAAGTAGGAGCATCAGAGACCAAGTGGTTTGCTTCAGCAGATAGAGATTCCTGAGTGGAAGTGGGAGCGTATCACTATGGACTTCGTTGTAGGACTCCAACGGACTCAAAGGAAGTTCGACGCCATTTGGGTTATTGTGGATAGGCTGACTAAATCAGCACATTTCATTCCAATAGAAAGTACTTATACTTCGGAGTGGTTGGCATAGATATATATTCGAGAGATTGTCCGCCATCACGGTGTGCCCGTATTTATCATTTTTGATCGGGGTACGCAGTTTACCTCGCACTTTTTAAGGGCAGTTCAGCGTGAGTTGGGTACGCGATTTGAATTGAGCACAGCATTCCATCCTCAGATGGACGGGCAGTTCGAGCCTACTATTCAAATCTTGGAGGATATGCTTCGCACCTGTTATTGATTTTGGAGGTTCTTGGGATCAATTCTTGCCGTTAGCGAAGTTTTCCTACGATAATAGTTACCAGTCGAGCATTCAGATGGCTCCATATGAGGCATTATATGAAAGACGATGCAGATCGCCAGTTGGATGGTTTGATCCGGGAGAGGCTCGATTATTGGGTACAGAATTGGTTCAGGAGGCCTTAGATAAGGTCAAGGTTATACAGGATCGACTTCGTGCAGCTCAGTCCAGGCAAAAGAGTTATGCCGACCGTAAGGTTCGTGATGTATCATTCATGGTTGGAGAGAGAGTATTACTTCGGGTATCACCCATGAAGGGTGTTATAAGATTTGGGAAGAAGGGTAAGTTGAGCCATAGGTATATCGGGCCATTTGAGATTCTGGATAGAGTGGGGGAGGTAGCTTATAGACTTGCGTTGCCTCCGTGGTTATCCTCAGTTCATCTCGTATTCCATGTGTTTATGCTCTAGAAATATCATGGTGACCCGTCCCACGTGTTAGATTTCAGCTTTGTCCAATTGGACAAAGATTTGACTTATGAGGAGGAGCCGCTAGTCATTTTAGACCGGCAGGTTCGTCAGTTGAGGTCAAAGAATTTCCCTTCAGTACGAGTGCAGTGGAAAGGTCATCTTGTTAAGGCAGCTACTTGGGAGTCCGAGTCGGATATGCGGAGTAGATATCCCCACTTGTTTGCCAGTTCAGGTAAGTTTCTATGTCCGTTCGAGGACGAACATTTGTTTTAGACCTTAAAAAGATAAATTTAGTTACCTCGATTTGCATGTGCAGTCCGGGCATAAAACCGGAAAGCTTTTATGTGAAAATATGAGAAATAATAATTTTGGAATTTAAAATTTGGTTTTAGATGACTTTGATCAACATTTTGAGCAAATGGACCCGGATTCGTGTTCCGACGATCCCGGGAGGTCCGCAGTAAAATATGGGACTTGCGCGTATGTCCGAAATTAAATTCCGAGGTCCCTAGCCTTAGAAATCATTTTTTGAAGAAATTTATTTTGCTGGATTATTAAGGAAATAAAGAAATTAATTAATGTGTGAAATCATTGGTATCGGGCCCGTATTGTGGTTCCAGAGCCTGGTACAAGTTTGTTATGATATTTAAGTCATATCTGTAAAATTTGGTGAGAATCAGATTTTATTTGACATGATTCGGACGTCCGATTGAGAAATTGTGAAATTGAAGTGTTCTTGAGGAAAATCATGAGTTTGAGGTAAAATTCATAGTTTTTGATGTTATCTTGATGGATTGAATTCACGAGCAAGTCCGCATGATGTTATTAGACTTGCGTGCATATTTGGTTTGGAGCCCCGAGGGCTCGGGTGAATTTCAGGTAGGCTACGAAGTGATTAGAACTTAGAAATCTTAGTTGTGCATCTCGTTTATGTCACCAGGCCTCTGATCTCGCAATTGCGAAATCAGGTTTCACAATTGCGAAGTCAACAAACCTAGGAAACGCGACATTTTTGTCGCAAATGCGAAGTCAACAGATCTGGGAAATGCGACATATATGTCGCAAATGCGAAGGCTTAAGAATTTCAAAGGGTTCGCAATTGTGAACCCCTAATCGTAATTGCGATAATTGCAGCCTGTTAAGTGAGATTTTTGACGAGAATTTCACCCATTTTTCAATTCTCTCAAACCCTAAACCTCATAGGTGATTTTCCAAAGACCCAAACTTCTCCAAATCATTGATAAGTAAACTCTCTAACTAATTCCTTTCAATCCTTACCAACTTTTAACAAAATTTCAACCTAGAATTTAGAGTTTTCATGGTAAAAATTGGGATTTTTGGGTAGAACTTACGAACTTCAAAATTTTGGAAGTTAGACCTCAAATTGAGGTCGGATTCCAACATTGTATATTCGGGCTCGCGGGAGAATGGGTAAACGGGTTTTGATCCGAACCTCGAGTTTAGACCAAGCGGCCCCGGGGTCGATTTTTGTCTTTTGATAGGAAAACATAGGAAACCCATGATTTTTTTCATTAAAGTTAATGCCTTTAGCAATAATTAATGATATTGAACCAATTGTGATTAGATTCGAGAAGGTTAGAGGCAAATTCTACAGGAAAAGTTGTGCTTGAGTAGTGAATTGCTTGTGAAATCGAGGTAAGTGTTTGGTTTATCCTTGCCTTGAGGGAATAGGAATTCCCAACTTAAGGGCTATGTGAGATCGCATGTGTGTCGTGTATAGGTGAGGTGACGAGTATCTATGCACCACCAAATTATCTGTTTAACATGATCTTTTCCCCGTTCCAATCTATTATATTCCGGTCTTAATTGATTTCATGATTTTGATGCCTCCATGTCCACTGGTTTTCGTCTACTTGTTGTTAAATATTGTTTCACTCATTTAAAAGTATTAATTGTTCCCTTGGATTCATTGTGATACATAAAAGGTTGAGCTGGTTGACAGTGTTTTATGATACATTCCGATTGGTTTCATTGTGTAATGAAAATTGGTGAAACTTCTGAATAGTACAGCTTTTTGTTTACAATTGTTGAGACAAGAGTACTGTGAAAGACTTTAATCTAATTTGAGAAGCCTTTATTATAATTAATGAGATGTGATTGTCTGGTGGGAGCGGGTTGCACGCCACAACAAGGAGGAATAAGGGTGGATAAGTGGGATTGGGTAGCACGCCGCAACAGAAGGAATAAGGGTGTTATATATTGAGGAGTAATAAGGGTGGATAGGTGGGATCGAGTTGCACGCCGCAACAAGGAGTGAAGAATATTCATGTTTACTTGTTATGTGATTAATAATTGGTGAAGTTTCTTAATTGTACAGTTTCTGTTTATTTTGTTGAGACATAAATATTGTGTAAGACTCTGATCTAATTTGTGGAACCCTTTTATTAACCATAATGAAATGTACCTGCCTGGTGGGAGCGGGTTGCACGCCGCAACAAAGAGTGATAAGGGTGGATAGGTGGGATCGGGTTGCACGCCGCAACAGGAGAAATAAGGGTGATATATATATATATAGGGAGGAGTTAAGGGTGGACAGGTGGGAGCGGGTTGCGCGCCGCAACAAGAAGCAATAAGGGAGGATATTCATGTTTTACTGATTATATGATAAAGACTGGAAAACTTACTATTTTACTTTATTGTTCTCATACTATGTTTTTACCGTTATTTAATTTGGAAATTTGGAAACTTACGTGAGGATTGGGTATAGTTGAGATCTGAAAAAGGGTGGATGAGTTATTTTATTAATTGTTATTGATTATTGTTTATTTAGTTTAGAATTTTCTTCTTGCTTTATTATACATTGTTCACAGGTTATATTATAAATGCTCCGCCGTACCCTCGTCACTACTTCGTCGAGGTTAGGCTCGGCACTTACCAGTACATGAGATCGGTTGTACTGATACTGCACTCTGCACTTCTTGTGCAGATCCAGGTACCGGGCTGAGCTAGGTGAAAGTAGTAGCTTATATTATTCGCACGGAGACACGAGGTAGATCTTCTAGCATCCACAGATTCCTGGAGTCTTCCCTTTATTATTTAGATTGCTATTTTATTTCATACAAAACAGAGATATATTTCCTCATCCAAATATATGTAGTATTCTTTAGTAGTTCGTGAATTGTGACACCAGACCCTGGGTAGTTATACAGTTAGTATTAGTTCGTGGTACGTTTCATCTTATCGAATATTATTCCTGATTGCATTTATTGGAAAGTATTAGATAATCTTTTTATTTTAAATTGTTCTATTGTGTTTAAGTAAACTTTTAAAATAAAAGGTTAGTTAAGTTCTAACATTGGCTTGCCTAGCAAGTATGGTGTTAGGCGCCATCACGATCTCGAAGGTTGGGAATTAGGGTCCTGACAAGTTGGTATCAGAGCTCTAGGTTACCTAGGTCTCACAATTCACGAACAAGCTTAATAGAGTCTGAAGGATCGGTACGAAGACGTCTGTACTTATCTCTCAGAGGCTATAAAATTAGGAACAAACTCGTTTTATTTCTACTATGTCGTGCGAATTCTTGTTATCTCTAATACAGATTGAACTCGTCTGTTCTTGTCCTCTCGCAAATCTCGACATCGCATAATGCGTCTACAACCGGACAAGAAATCGAGCCCCAATGATAGCTACGATTAGGGGAAGAGACAGAAGCAGAGCTCAGTCTAGAGCTCAAACATCAGCACCTATTGTAAAGCCTTAAATAGATCTAGACGCGGAGGTTCTAGCTCAGTCGGTACATGTTGGACTAGTTCAGATTCCTGAAGGATTTATAGCTACTCCAGTGCTGCAGGATGCACTAGTCTGTTTATTGAGGTTTTACAAGTTTACCAAACTATTTCCACTCCATTTCAGTGGTACATCGTTTGAGGACCCATATGATTTTCCTGACCGCTGGTATGAAGTATTGCAGAACATGGGAATAAGTTGAAAGCAACGGGGTTGATTTATATGAGCTATGAAGTTTAACATTGTGGATTATCAGACATTGTGACCTATGACTTCGTGCCAAGTGGGGAAGTCCACTGTCAAGGAATAGATTGTGGGGTCATGAGTTATAACGATTTTGTCCTGGAATGTATAAGGCCTGAGATTTTGCAAGAGATAAAGTTGGGACTTGCGGTATGTCCGCCTCCTTAATAACCCTATACCTTAGTACCAAAAGGAGTATATAAACAAATTTGAATCTACAGACGGTCTACTCAGCGTAGAAGTCACGGTTGCAGATTTTAAGGGTAGCTCAGTAGTGTTGGGTCAACAAAGTAAAAGAAGAAATTGGCCGCCAGTGTTTGTCGTAAGCCTACAAAGAGGGCGACTAACCATTGCAACACTAACTACTTGGATCAGTTCTCATAAATGCTATTGATAAAAAAAAATTCTCGGACTCTCCATAATGCGTGGCGTATAAGGTTTGGACGATTGCGTCAGGTCCCCATGATGGTGTCAGAACATGCCATCAGGGTCGATAAGTTAGCCGGTACTCCTACATCGGTTCATATAGCCAGAGAGCAAGTCCATAGACTCATTAAAGGACTCAATTATGATCGTAAAATTTTGTACGACTCAGGGTAGGTTGATACTTTATTTCGGCTAGTGGTAGAAATTTTCCTACACTTGGGAGAGTCATATTTCATCAGAGAACTCAAGCTACATGCCTCATTGCAGTTACAACTCAACTTACATGTCCAGCTTGGGGAAGAGGTCGAGATGTCAAAGGTGGAGGTCAGACTCCTAGAAGTGGAGACCCAGCCTGTTGATATATTTTCTATGGTAGGGCTGAGGTCGTTACACCAAATGGTGTCATTACAAGTACAATTTCTAGTTATTATAAAGTGACAATTTCCTTAACTTGATTCAGTTATGAGTATCTAAGAAAGTCCTCCTAATATGCTCCACTCATGGGTGAGCTTCGTAACCCTGAAATCTACTTATGTGAATACTTGTATTGAGAAATTCTATGGAGATGGCTATGTCTATCATTACGTATTGTAATTTTGTTTAACGGAAAATATTTAAAGGGAGAAAAAGGGATGTTTCGAATGGCACGATGTGCATATTACTTGTGATTCAGAACTGAGGGCGAGATCCTCGTATTTTAATATGATTTGGTATGTTTAAATCGGGCTACGAGCCGCGGTGGAAGTTATATAAGGATGAGATTCTTGTGATGAAAATTCTTGTGTTTAAATTCTCCCTTGTGAAATTAATTTTTTTTTTCTATAGTACCAATAGGGAGTCATGCTTGTTAGGCTTATTTGAAATTTTTTGTATAAAATTATCTGTGCATGATTTGTCAAATCTGTGTTATAATTATTGATCTTTGACCTACGAAGTAGGTGCCCACCCATGTGGCGTTAAATGAGACACGTTAATTCGGGTATATAAGTATGAGTTCTTCGTGCATCGCATCTCGTTATAAGCATTGTGAAGGCTTGAAAGGAGATTTTTGTTAACGTGAAGTTATTTGATGATTCTGTAATTGACTATGAACAACTATTAAGATCATGTTGAACCAAAAGGGTGTTCCATTCAAATGGTCAGACGAGTGAGAGGCGAGATTTCAGAAGCTCAAGACAGCCTTGACTTCAGCACCGGTGTTAGTGTTACCATCAGGTTCAGGATCTTTCACGGTATATTGTGATGTTTCCCGTATTGGGCTTGGAACGGTACTGATGCAGAAGGGCAGGGTGATTGCATATGCATCTCGACAGTTGAAAGACCATGAGAAGAATTACCATGTCCATGCATTAGAGTTGGCAGGCATTGTTCACGCATTGAAAATATGGAGGCATTATCTTTATGGTGTGTTGTGTGAGGTTTACATGGATCATCGCAGTCTTCAGTACCTGTTCAAGCAAAAGGATCTTAATTTGAGACAGAGGAGATGGTTAGAGTTATTGAAAGATTATGACGTCACTATATTGTATCATCCGGGGAAGACCAATGTGGTGGCCGATGCATTGAGTAGGAAGACGGTAAGTATGGGCAGCCTTGCATTCATTCCAGTCGGTGAGAGACCGTTAACTTCATACATTCAGACTATGGCTAATCAGTTCGTGAGGTTGGATATTTCGCCCATTCGTGTTTTAGCTTGTACAGTCGCTCGATCTTCTTTATTTGAGCATATGGATGATGACCCGCATTTGATAGTCCTTAGGGACACAGTTCGGCATGGTGGTTCCAAGAAGGTTACAGTTGGAGATGACGGTGTTTTGAGAATGCATGGTCGTATACGTGTGCTAATGTTGATGAGCTTCGTGAGTTGATCCTTGAGGAGGCTCACAGTTCTAAGTATTCAATTCACCCGGGTGCTGCCAAGATGTATCAGGACCTATGGCAGCATTATTGGTGGCGAAGGATGAATAAGGATATTATTGCTTATGTGGCTCGTTGCTTGAATTGTCAACAGGTAAAGTAGGAGAATCAGAGACCCGGTCGTTTGCTTCAGCAGATAGAGATTCCTGAGTGGAAGTGGGAGCGTATCACTATGGACTTCGTTGTAGGACTCCCACAGACTCAGAGGAAGTTTGATGCCATTTGGGTTATTGTGGATAGGCTGACTAAATCAGCATATTTCATTCCAGTGGCAAGTACTTATACTTCGGAGTTGTTGGCAGCGATATATATTCGAGAGATTGTTCGCCTCCACGGTGTGCCCGTGTCTATCATTTTTGATCAGGGTACGCAGTTTATCTCGCACTTTTTGAGGGCAGTTCAGTGTGAGTTGGGTACGCGAGTTGAATTGAGCATAGCATTCCATCCTTAGATGGACAGGCAGTCCGAGCGTACTATTCAAATCTTGGAGGATATGCTCCGCGCCTGTGTTATTGATTTTGGAGGTTCTTGGGATCAATTCTTGCCATTAGCGGAGTTTTCCTACAATAATAGTTACCAGTCGAGCATTCAGATGGCTCCCTATGAGGAATTATATGAAAGACGATGTAGATCGCCAATTGGATGGTTTGAGCCGGGAGAGGCTCGATTATTGGGTACATACTTGGTTCAGGAGGCCTTAGATAAGGTGAAGGTTATACAGGATCTATTTTGTGCAGCTTAGTCCAGGCAAAAGAGTTCTACTGACCATAAGATTCGTGATGTGGCATTCATGATTAGAGAGAAAGTATTACTTCGGATATTACCCATGAAGGGTGTTATGAGATTTGGGAAGAAGGGTAAGTTGAGCCATAGGTATATCGGGCCATTTGAGATTCTAGATAGAGTGGGGGAGGTAGCTTATAGACTTGCGTTGCCTCCAGGGTTATCCTCAGTTCATCTAGTATTCCATGTGTCTATGCTCCGGAAATATCATGGTGACCCGTCCCACGTGTTAGATTTCAGCTCTGTCCAATTGGACCAAGATTTGACTTATGAGGAGGAGTCGCTAGTCATTTTAGACCGGCAGGTTCATCAGTTGAGGTCAAAAAATTTCCCTTCAGTCCGAGTGAAGTAGAAAGGTCAGCCTGTTGAGGCAGCTACTTGGGAGTCCGAGTCGGAAATGCGGAGTAGATATCCCCACTTGTTTGACAGTTCAGGTAAGTTTCTATGTCCATTCGAGGACGAACGTTTGTTTTAGAGGTGGAGATTGTAATGACCCAAAGAGTCATCTTATGAATTAAGACACTATTCTGGGCTCATTAGCCTTAAAAAGATAAATCTGAGTTACCACGATTTGCCTGCACAGTCCGCGCGGAAAATCGAAAAGCTTTTATGTGAATATATGAGAAATAATAATTTTGGAATTTAAAATTTGGTTTTAGTTGACTTCGGTCAACAATTTGAGCAAACGGACCCGGATCCGTATTCCGACGATCCCAGGAGGTCCGCAGTGAAATATGGGACTTGCGCGTATGCCTCGAATTTAATTCCGAGGTCCCTAGCCTTAGAAATCAATATTGAAGAAATTTGTTTTGCTGGATTATTAAGGAAATAAAGAAATGAACTAATGTGTAAATCGTTGGTATCGGGTCCGTATTTTGGTTCCAGAGCCCGGTACAAGTTTGTTATGATATTTAAATCCTATCTATAAAATTTGGTGAGAATCACAGTTGATTTGACATGATTCGGACGTCCGGTTGAGAAATTGTGAAACAGAAATTTTCTTGAGGAAAATTATGAGTTTGAGGTTAAATTCATTGTTTTTGATGTTATTTTGATGATTTGATTTCATGAGCAAGTCCCGTGATATTTTTAGACTTGCGTGCATGTTTGGTTTGGAGCCCCGAGGGCTCGGGTGAGTTTCGGATAGGATACAGAGTGATTAGAACTTAGAAATCTCAAATGTGCATCTGGTGTCTGTCACCAGGTCTCTGATCTCGCAATTGCGAAATCAGGCTTCGCAATTGCGAAGTCAACAGACCTGGGAAATGCGACATTTTGTCGCAAATGCGAAGTCAACAGACCTGGGAAATGCGACATATATGTCGCAAATGCGAAGGCAGTATGATTTCAAAGGGTTCGCAATTGCGATAACTGCAACCTCTTAAGTGAGATTTAAGGCGGGATTTTCACCCATTTTTCAATTCTCTCAAACCCTAAACCTCCATAGGCGATTTTTCAAAGACCCAAACTTCTCCAATTCCTTGGTAAGTGATCTCTAACTAATTCCTTTCAATCCTTAACAACTTTCAACAAGATTTCGACCAAGAATTTACAATTTTCATGGTAAAACTTGGGATTTTTGGGTAGAACTTAGGAACTTCCAAATTTGGGAAGTTAGATCTGGAATTGAGGTCGAATTCCAAAACCATGATTTTTTTCATTAAAATTTATGCCTTTAGCAATAATTAATGATATTGAACCAATTGTGATTAGATTCGAGCGGGTTAGAGGCAAATTCTAAAGGAAAAGTTGTGCTTGAGCAGTGAATTGCTTGTGAAATCGAGGTAAGTATTTGGTTTAACCTTGACTTGAAGAAATAGGAATCCCCAACTTAAGTGCTATGTTAAATCGTATGTGTGTGGTGTATAGGTGAGGTGACGTGTATCTATGCACCACCAAATTATCTGTTTAACATGATCTTTTCCCCGTTCCAATCTATTATATTCTGGTCTTAATTGATTTCATGATTTTTATGCCTCCATGTCGACTGGTTTTCATCTACTTGTTGTTAAATATTGTTTCACGCATTTAAAAGTATTAATTGTTCCCTTGGATTCATTGTGATACATAAAAGGTTGACCTGGTTGACAGTGTTTTATGATACATTCCGGTTGGTTTCATTGTGTAATGAAAATTGGTGAAACTTCTGAATAGTATAGCTTTCTGTTTACAATTGTTGAGACAAGAGTACTGTGAAAGACTTTAATCTAATTTGAGAAGCCTTTATTATAATTAATGAGATGTTATTGTTTGGTGGGAGCGGGTTGCACGCCGCAACAAGGAGGACTAAGGGTGGAAAAGTGGGATCGGGTTGCACGCTGCAACAAGAGGAATAAGGGTGATATATATTGAATATTAATAAGGGGGGACAGGTGGGATCGGGTTGCACGCCGCAACAAGGAGTGGAGAATATTCATGTTTACTTGTTATGTGATTAATAATTGGTGAAGTTTCTTAATTGTACAGTTTCTGTTTATTTTGCTGAGACATAAATATTGTGTAAGACTCTGATCTAATTTGTGGAACCCTTTTATTACAAATAATAAAATGTAACTGTCTTGTGGGACCGGGTTGCACGCCGCAACAAAGAGTGATAAGGGTGGATAGGTGGGATCGGGTTGCACGCCACAACAGGATAAATAAGGGTGATATATTATAGGGAGGAGCAATAAGGGTGGACAGGTGGGAGCGGGTTGCGCGCCGCAACAAGGAGCAATAAGGGAGGATATTTATGTTTTACTGATTATATGATAAAGACTGGAAAACTCACTTTACCGTTATTTAATTTGGAAATTTTGAAACTTACGTGAGAACTGGGTATAACTAAGATCTGGAAAGGGTGGCTGAGTTATTTTATTAGTTGCTACAGATTATTGTTTGTTTAGTTTAGAATTTCCTTCTTGCTTTATTATACATTGTTCACAGGTTATATTATAAATGCCCCGCCGTAGCCTCGGCACTACTTCGTCGAGGTTAGGCTCGGCACTTACCAGTACATGGGGTCGGTTGTACTGATACTGCACTCTGCGCTTCTTGTGCAGATCGAGGTACCGGCCAGAGCTAGGTGAAAGTACTAGCTGGTATTATTCGCATGGAGACACGAGGTAGATCTGCTGGCGTTCGCAGATTCCTGGAGTCTTCCCTTTATTATTTAGATTGTTGTTTTATTTCATTCAAAATAGAGATATATTTCTTTCATCCAAATACTTTTAGTATTCTTTAGTAGTTCGTGAATTGTGACACCAGACCCTGGGTAGTTATACAGTTAGTATTAGTTCGTGGTTCATTTCATCTTATCGAATATTATTCCTGATTGCATTTATTGAAAAGTATTAGATTTTCTTTTTATTTTAAATTCTTCTATTATGTTTAAGTAAACCTTTAAAAGAAAAGGTTAGTTAAGTTCTAACATTGTCTTGCCTAGCAAGTATGGTGTTAGGCGCCATCACGATCCCGAGGGTTGGGAATTTGGGTCGTGACAACCAACCACCCCATACTTTAACTTTTACATATTTCATCACAATTCAAGTGCTTATAAGAGATGACAAGGTTCAAATATATGGACAATTCAAAAATTGTGTAAGGCTTGTAATGTGGTTGCCAAAGAAACAGGGATTATAGGCTCAAAGGGGTTAACTATGGTATATAGCAATTAGGTTGGTGGAACATGTATATATATGGTTCAACAAAGAAATGCCTATATCATTTCCTATACCAAATAAGACTACCATTTCGCTTTGTAAACACATGGGGCAAGTTCTATGCGTTAAATGTTAGCACAGAATACACAAAGCCTCACACACACACATGGCACATGACTCAATCTAGTTTAGATCATCAGACACTCTGCTCAGGGTACTTCAGCCAAATCAAGAACACACATTTTAAGACTTTATCACAAGAGTCAACCAATGAGCCTAAGTGTCTATATTCAAGGCACCATGGAGTTAAGAGATCCTATTTCAATTCTGCCCCTCGCCCATAAGTTCCTAACTAAAAATGAAAAAAAAACTAACTACACATGGTTCAAATAAAACCCTTGGAAAAGAACCGTGGTTTAAAGAAAAATCAAGGGGGAGTTTTGTTTCTTTTTTGTTTGACTTTAATCCCTCATGAAACCCGTTGAGTTGTATCCATCGTCGGGCCAAGTCAAAGTTAACTTAACAAAAGAAATTACAAAACAATTATATACATATACAACAACATATAACATCATCCCTCCCCCCCCCCCACACTTAATAAATTGGCATGTCCCCATGTCAAATAAATTAAAGCCAGGTAAGGTAAGGGGTTTCCTTGGTAACTCAGTCCTGGTCGGAGAAAGTGCCAGGGTCGAGGTGACAAGCTCGTCCTAGCGCCCGTAGCCAGCCCATAATCTTCTTTGCGGACTTCGCATTTTGAGTAGCCAGAGCATCAACTCTGGTACCCAGGTCTGTGACCGAAGTGCGCAACCCTACCATATCCTGCTCCAAAGCTGTCAGGCGGGTACTCTGGCGGGCCTGAAATGGACCTGCCTCATCTGGGATCTGCAACTGTGGGGGTGAGGCATGCATAGCATCTTCCTGACCATCATCATCGCCCTCAGACTAATCCGAGGTGTCATGGTGAGCAGCTCCAGGTGCCACCGGATCCTTCCCGATGGTTACTTTGATTGCCCGAAACGCGGCCTCCTTTGGCACCTTCCGATCCATGTTGAGGTTCTCGGGAACTCTCGCCGCTCGGCACAATCTGGTGACCAGAGATGGAAAGTAGAATCCATACTTCTTCTCGGGTGGGCGGACGAACATTTTCGCCTGGATGAGCTGGGCCACATCAAAATCTCGGCTATTCACAAAACACCAAATCGTTGCCGCCCTAGGTCCACTTACATCAGTGGTGTTGTGCGATGGCAGCAAACGATTGTTGATTATGGTAAGCCAACACTTTTCCTCCCAAGTGAGGGATGATGAATTCAAGACGCTCCCAGGTGTAACCCATACTACCTCCTTGCCCGGCACACAAATGGTTTAGATGAATAGATTCCAAGTGACGGGCTTTTGTTGGTATGTCTTATAAAAATCTTCACCCCCATCGAAAACCGGCAACCTATACACTCGTCTGATGGCATCGAGTGAAGCATCCACCCTTTTATGTCGCACTATGCAAATACGGTCTTGATGTTCCGGGCAATTGGCATAAAATTCTCGAACCAGCATCATGTTGCCTTCCTCCGGATCTTCAAAGAATATGTCGAGTCGGCGCCTCATCAGTTCCCGATACATGTTTGGGAATTCAACCTGGAGAGCTTCCATGTCAATGGCTCTCTCGGCCACAGGCTTCTTCGATGCCTTCTCACTAAAAAACTCCTGAGCTTTTCTTGATACAAACCGACGGTTGTCAAATTGGCTCGTGCTAGCTGGTGCCCGAGCTCTAGAGGAACTTCCCGATCCACTGGCTGAGGATCCTATAACACGTCTCTTCTGGGAGGGATTCATGATACCTGACAAAATAAGTGACACTATTAGTAGGGGTGAGAATTATGTGAACCTCGGGCGGTTACTTAGAATTCACCCGCACCATGGTCACAATTGCATTTAAAGCTCATTGAGGCAATTTAAAAAACACCTAGTGTGCATGTGGCTACAAAGTATCACAAATAACCCCATGGAGTTACCAATCCTCCCATATCACATCTAATGGTCTCACACACCGATCTCTACCACAAACCACCTCTAATACAAAAAGTCATGATTTTTTCTACCCATTATATACACTAGCAACTAAAAAGAAGAAAAACTTAAGCTAAAATCGATACAAAAATCTGCAAATAAAACTACAAAAGAAAGAAAACTAAGAAGGAAGTGATAAATCATGTACTTACTTGAGATTCTTGAGACGATGGAGGTGGGATCGTTGTTAATGGAGAGAGGATGAGAGAAGGAGAGATTTTTTATGTTAGAGGGGGAAGATGGGGGAATGGGAGTCGGTTGTTTTGAGAACTTGAGGGGGAGAGGGAGAGTTAGAGTAGAAGAGAGGGAAGAAGAAAGGGGCGTGTGGGGTGGAGTTTAGGGGGCCTGTTTGTGTTAGTGGGGGGGATTTAGGTTTAGGGGGAATTAGAAACGAAAAAAAAATAAAATAAAAACTTATCTGACGTCCGCCCCGTCCGCGCCCAGATCCACGGTCGCGGACGCTGGGCAGAAACACCTTTACACTCCGTGCACCATCCGTGTCCGCGGTCGTGGATGCTGGGCAGAAACTGTGCCAACGTCCGCTCCCCGTCCACGGTCGCGGATCGCTGTTCCGAACATTTTTCTATTTTCTTCAATTTTTACCTCTTCCAGGGTTAGCTTTTGACCTCGACTCCTTCCGATGTGCCCAAATCTTTCCTTGCACACTAGTAGTTTGGTTAATATCGTTCACATCAAATACAACACAAAATAAAAACAAAAGAAGATCATGAGTTGCCTCCCAAGAAGCGCCTGAGTTAACATCGCGGCACGATGAATTACAACAAACCATGGGTTGCCTCCCAGGAAGCGCCTGATTTAACATCGCGGCACGACGCAGGCTTTGATCATTACTCCTCATTCGCATACTGGGGCTCTTCCATAGTTAATACCACTCTATCCCTTTTTCTTCGGCCATTCCAAGGTAGTGTTTCAACCTTTTCCCATTTACCGTGAACTTATTTGTCCCATCTTCTGATTTAATCTCCACAACTCCACTTAAGAACAGTTGCACCACTTTGAAGGGTCCTGACCTTCGGGATTTCAAATTACCCGGAAACAATCTTAATCTCGAGTTGTATAATACACTAGCTCTCCGGGTTTGAAGTGCCGATTTAAGATGTGCTTATCATGCATTAGTTTTATCCTTTCTTTGTATAGTTTAGCACTCTTGAATGCCTGGAACCTGAATTCCTCGAGCTCATGTAACCCAGTGACTCTGCCGGTGTCTACGGTCTCCATATCCAAACTCAATTGCCGCAATGCCCACAGTGCTTTATATTCGAGCTCTACCGGAAGGTGGCATGCCTTTCCAAACACCAACTTGAACGGTGACATACCAATTGCAGTTTTGAATAATGTGTGGTACGCGCACATTGTATCATCCAGCTTCTTTCCCCAATCGGTCATTGTTGCATTCACTATTTTTGTAAGGACACTTTTAATTTCCCTATTGGACACTTCAACTTGCCTGCTCGTTTGTGGGTGGTACGGTGAGGCTATTTTGTGGCGAACTCCATACTTTTCCAATAGGCGTGCGAACTCTCTATTGCAAAAATGGGTTCCACCATCACTGATTGTAGCTATCGGTGTGCCAAAACATGTGAAGATGTTTTTCTTTAGGAAACTTGTCACCCCTTTTGCATCACTGGTTGGGAGAGCCACCGCTTCGACCCACTTGGAGACATAGTCAACCGCTACCAATATATATTTGTTACCATATGAGCTGACGAACAGCCCCATAAAGTCGATCCCCCACATGTCAAAAACTTCCACCTCTTGAATTGTCGTTATCGGCATCTCGTGACAGCGATATATGTTGCATGTCCTTTGGTATTCATTGCAACTTTTGACCCAAGCATGGGCATCCTTGAACAGGGTAGGCCAATACAATCCCGATCCAACACTTTTGCTGCTGTCCGGATTCCTCCAAAGTGTCCACTATATGGTGAAGCATGGAAAGCCTGCAAAACATAAGGTTGATCTTTCTCAGGGATACACCTCCGGATCATGTTATCAACACATATCTTAAAAATTAGGGGTTCATCCCAATAATAAGATCGACAATCACGGAAGAACTTTTTCTTTTGAATTGAGGAGAGATCATAAGGTACAATACCACTTGCTAAGTAATTAGCAATATCAGCATACCATGGCGCCTCCTCCATTGTTATAACAAGCAATTGTTCATCCGGGAATGTCTCTATGATATCTTCAACCTCCATTCTCTTTTCTGCTCCTTCCAACCTCGAGAGGTGGTCTGCCACTTGATTATCCATCCTCTTTCTATCACGGATTTCTAGATCTAATTTTTGTAGCAAAAGAACCCAACAAATCAAGCGTGGCTTTGACTCCTTCTTTGCTATCAAGTACCTAATTGTTGCATGGTCAGTATAAATAATAACTTTTGAGCCAATTAAGTACGACATTAATTTGTCGAAGGCAAACACTATAGCGAGCATTTCCTTTTTCGTGACCTTGTAATTAAGTTGTGCACCACTGAGCGTCCTGCTTGCATAGTAGGTTGGGTGCATCATCTTATCCTTGTGTTGCCCCAAGACTGCTTCTATAGAATAATCACTGGCGTCGCACATGAGCTCGAATGGTTGCTACCAGTTGGGTGCAACAATGATGGGTGCAGTCACCAATTTCTTCTTTAGCTCCTCAAAGGCCAACCTGAAAGCATCAGAAAACACAAAGGGCTGGTCTTTTTCAAGCAGCTTACATAAGGGGTTAGAAATCTTGGAAAAATCCTTAATGAACCGCCTATAGAACCCGGCGTGCCCAAGGAAACTTCTCACTGCCTTTACCGAAGTGGGTGACCGAAGCTTCTCAATCACATCAACCTTGGCATGGTCGACTTAAATTCCCTCTTTGGATACTCGATGCCCCAACACTGTTCCTTCTTGTACCATAAAATGGCACTTCTCCCAATTCAGCACCAGATTTGTCTACACACATCTTTTGAGCACTCTTCTTAGGTTGTGAAGACAATCTTCAAATGAATCCCCCACTACGAAGAAATCATCCATAAATACCTCCATAATGTCCTCAACCATGTCAGTGAAAATGGCTAACATGCACCGTTGGAATGTAGCATGTGCATTGCAAAGTCCAAAGAGCATTCTTCGAAAGGCAAAGATGTCATACGGACAAGTGAAGGATGTTT
Organism: Nicotiana paniculata; assembly: GCA_005239505.1. Classification (NCBI taxonomy): domain Eukaryota; kingdom Viridiplantae; phylum Streptophyta; class Magnoliopsida; order Solanales; family Solanaceae; genus Nicotiana; species Nicotiana paniculata. The sequence goes on from MDKI01259681.1 coordinate 23,797, forward strand.
TCTCTCTATCTTCCGGGGCTATTGAGATCTGGTTATACCTCGAGTATCCGTCAAGAACAGAAGTGGGATCGCCAAGCTAACATGTCCAACATCTGGTCAATGAAAGGCAAGGGGAAATGGTCCTTCCGGGTGGCTGTGTTCAGTTTCTGATAGTCCATGCAAATCTGCCACCCCGTGACTGTACGAGTTGAGATCAACTCGTTCTTCTCATTCTGTACGACCGTCATTCCTCCCTTTTTCGGCACACATTGGACAGGACTGACCCAATTGCTGTCAGAGATGGGGAAGATGATACCTGCATCTAGCCACTTGACCACTTCCTTCTTTACTACTTCTTTCATATTCGGGTTCATCCGTCGTTGATGTTCTTTGGAAGGTTTGTACCCCTATTCCAGAAGAATCTTGTGCATGCAAAAGGTTGGGTTGATACCCTTTATGTCTGCCATGGTCCAACCAATGGCAATCTTACATTCTTGCAATACCTGCAATAATTATTCTACCTGCACGGCTAGCAAACCAGATGATATAATAACAGGCAAAGTAGAATTGGGACCCAATAAAGCATACCTGAGGTGGGATGGAAGCGGTTTCAAGTCCAGCTGTGGTGGCTCTTCTATTGATGGTTTTGCAGGTGGTGTTGCTCTCTCTTCTAAGCGTAGGGGCTCGAACTGAGGTTCCCTTTTCCAAAATCCTTGACCCTCGAGGGCCATGACCCACTCTGCCAACCCTTCACTGTCCATCTCTTCCAAATTCGTCAAGCAGGCTCCCAATGGATCCTTGACATTAAGGGTCTCATCCTCTTCTTACAGTATCACATCCACGGCCTCCACTAGTGAGCAGTTTGCAAATTCACTGGGTCTCTTCATGGATTGTTGAACGTTGAATATTATTTCTTCATTGTTCAACCTCATATTTAGTTCTACAGTCTTGCAATCAATCAATGCTCTCCATGTGGCTAAGAATGGCCTTCCCAGAATGATGGGTATCTCCTCATCTACCTGACAATCAAGAATAACAAAGTCTGCAGGGAATACATATTTCCCCACTTGCACAAGCACATCATCAAGAATTCATGTCGGTCTTTTGACCGTGCGATCAGCCAGTTGCAGCAACATCGAGGTCGGCCTAGCTCTTCCCATGCCCAGTTTTGTATAGATTGCCAAGGTCATCAAGTTTATGTTGGATCCCAAGTCACACAATGCTTTAGCAAAAGCATAACTCCCAATAGTACATGGGATAGTGAAGCTACCTGGATCAGACACCTTTTGGGCCATAGGTCTTGTCACTACCGCGTTGCAGGTCTGTGTCAGAGTTACAGTGGACAGGTCCTGGAAGTCAAATTTCCACGACATCATGTCCTTCATTATTTTTGCATACCCTGGAATTTCCCTCAAAGCATCCATCAGTGGAATATTCAATTGAATCTGGCGAAGCATTTCCATGAATTTCCTGTATTGATCATCTTTCTTTTGTTTTGCCAATCTCTGAGGGAATGGTGCGGGAGTCAATCTCTCTCCACTGCTTGATGTATTTTCTTTGTTGGAAGCTTCTGGCACAAGAGGTACCGCCTGTTCTGAGCCTTGTTCACCTTCTTTTGCCTTACCCTTGTCAACCTGTGCCTGTTCCACTACCACCTCGGTGAGCTCTGTTGATTCCTCTGCCTCTAATGTAACTAGAGTGGTTGGCGTAGTCTCTTTTCTAGATTGATCAATTTCTTTCTCTCTGTCTAAATCTCTTTCATTCCTGAGACTCACTGCCATTAGCTGATTTGGGTTTTGCTCATTTGGGTTAATATTTGTATCTGCCGGCAATGTTCCTTGGGGGCGATTGTTTAAGGCCATGGACAATATCCCAGTGGAGTTTCAATGCCTTTGATATTTGAGTCATGTGCTGGTGATGCGAGACTAAATTGCATAGTTTAACATGTGATATACCTTACATTTTATGCGCATT
>MDKI01126759.1:0-28587 GCA_005239505.1 Nicotiana paniculata
ATATATATATATATATATATATATATATATATATATATATATATATATGTATGTATGTATAGCTTTAGAGCTTTGGGATTTTGTACCCCCTTTCGGCCCAATAGCCTGGGGGTTTTCAGACTGTTTCAGGCCTTGACGGGCCATTTTAACAAGCTGGCCCGTTTCCTGTGTACAAGAAATCATACTAACAGGCCAATTTTCTGTCTATAGCAATTCTAAAAATAAGAGTCCATCGATACATTTTTATTTTTTACATAAATGTTCAGCTAAAAAGAATACAAGTTTTCTTAAGATATATACAACATTAAATGACAGTAATGATCCTAATCTAAGGCTGCTTCAGATCTATTTAGACACCATATGCTCTTTCTTAGCCAAAACCAAGTAGAATACCTGCGATCTCAAAATAAAGAAAAGATTTGCATTTTTAGAGTGAATCTGACCTAACTAGTGGTCAGATTCTTCTATATAATGCTATCACATGTAATTTCAAGTTTTCACAAAGCTAAAGACAGTGGGATGTTGAGACACATAGCCGAAAATTATAACTAAGTGTAAATATACATATATGGCACTTAAGCCCAATCAAAAATGCGACTAGATTTGCATTTTTCTTTCAAACATGTATAAGCACATTGATATGTAAAAGAAAGCTGAAATTTATAATAACAAACTACATAAACACTGATATTTAGCATATTTTCATTCAGAATACTTAATATGATGTAGGGGTTACATACCTTAAAAGGGGTAAAATAATAAGAAAACCTAGACCAAATAAAGGTCAAAAGCTAAAAATTGGAGCTTAGCACAGCAACCAATAGCAGCCAAAACAACAATAAGAAAGACCCAGGAAAAGGAGCTCGAATGCCAGAAATGGAGTAAGAACCAGCAATAAAAGAAACCAGATTTTCAACCCAGAATTTTTAATGAACCAAAAAATTAGCAACTATGGTCCATGTTTCAGAATACCAAGGCTGAGGAAAAACCAACTTTTAAGATATTTTTTGCATCTCTTTGAGTGTTTTTTCAGTGTAGGATTTTTACTATGTGTGTGTGATTTCTATACTCGAATTTGTGTAGAGTCTTTCTGCTGTCCAGAGTCTACAAAATATCCTAGAGTGTGTAAAGTGTCTAAAAATCTCCCTTTTTCAGAGAATAGGGTAGGGTATTTATAGGGATTTTTAGGGTAGCATCTTATTAGCATATTCCATATCTAATTGGGCTGATAATAGTACAGGTACAGATGTCAAACCTTATCCTTTTGGACAGTTGTACCTCCTTCTAGAATATTCCTATTAATTTTAGCCCTTATTCCCTTTTAAAATTACTGCTTTACACTTAAAAATCTGATTTTATGATATTTTCCTAATTCTAGAAGTTTCTTGGGTTGTTACACCAAGATTCTTCAATTGAAAGTCCTATATTACCCCTTAGTGTCTTTAAAATTACTCTTTTAGTAATTAAGGATTAGGTTATTAGCTTATTAAATGTTGACTGATTTTTATTCCTAATTGAGTGATTAACTCAATAGTTAACCACTAATGAAGTTGAATTTAGACTAACTCTTAGCATTATATGTAATTAGCTTAATAATTAATTGGACTTAGTTATCCTAATTGAATTTTTAATTTCAACATAAGCTTAGGCTAATTAGTCATGTATAATAAACCTTCCAAAATCAAAATCTTAATGAATTCACCCATAACTATTTAATTAATCGTGATGAATTAATAACAGGCAACTTTCCGGATAGGTATAGGTGCAAATTCTAATTAAAATTAGAATCAGCAATTAGACTTAAATACTTATTTTCAAAACCAGTATGATCCTAATAGTCCTAATGCTCATGATTAATTGGGCTTGGACCATTATCAGAATCAGACATTACATGACTATAGGAAACAACAAAAGAATGGTGCAAATGACAGTATTCGAAAAATTAAGAATCAACTAAGTTCAAACAATTCAAAGCATGCATGACTAACTGCATTTTAGGGGAGAAAACATTCACGAAAATAGTGTGAAGCCTAACTAAGCTCTACAGTCAATTAAGTGATAGAATCAGAGATTATCTCTATATACTGATTTCTAAGATAACAAACAACAAAAGATGAAGAAAACAAGTTATGGAAGAACATGTGAAAACCTAGACTAATTAGTTTAGGGATTAATCAGTAAAACTAGAGTTAACCTAAATTACCACTTTAATAGACCTAAACATGCAAAAATGAAAAAGGAAAGTGAAGTTTCAGGGGATACCGGTTAATGGGAGAAGCTTGGCCGGATTCTGATAGGGTTTGGAAATGAGTCAAACTAACATGAATCGATTTCTCTTGTCAAGAGCAATCGACTTATGTGGGTTTGAGCCAAAGGTGCGCTTGAAATCGTCCAGAACATAGGTTTTAGGATTTTCCATTTTTTAGATCTGAAATCGATCCAGTTTGGGAGTTTTTTTGGGGAAAGTAATGAGAGGTGATGATTCAAGGGGAGAAGGAGGTGGTCTGGTATGAGTTTGGGTCGATTTGGAGTTGGTCCGCCGCCGGTAGGCGATTTCCGGGCGGCGGAAGATGGTGGGAATCCTAGGGCGGCTAGGTTTTCTGTTGAGAGAGAGGAGAGGAGAGTGAGACGGCTTTAGGGTTTAGGGGGGTAAGACTTTGGAAACTGAGGGTAGGGGGACGTTTGGACAGATTTATATTAATTAGGTGATTAGTTCCCAGCCATTAGATCTAGGAAGATCAACAGCTGGAATTAGGCTAGCCTTAAACGGAGTCGTTTTGGGAGAGGGGTTTGGACGGGTGTGAGGAGGCTTGGGCTGGATACGTTTGGGTAGTGGAAAAACAAGACTTGGGCCTGGATAATCTGGCCCAGGTCCGATTTTAGTCTCCTTTTTAAATACTTAGGTTAATTAATCACCTAAATAAACTCTAATAATGTACTAATTAGTCTTAAACTAATTTCATCTAATTAAATGTGAATTGATGACTTAACTAAGAGTAAAACCATTATTTTAATACCTATAATTATTTAAAGAACAAATTTCATAATTTTCTTAGAAAAAATGATTAAATTATGCAACTAATTATCAAAACCCCAATTATATCAAATAGTGAAAGTTTTAAAATGTTTGTTGTTATTTATCACTTTATAAATTTTTAAAAGATGAATTATGCCCATACAATGCAAATAATTCACAAATAACACTGAAATTCAACAAAGATATATGAAATTAATTAATTTATCGAATTTTGTAGGAGTATTTAGTAGGTGAAAAATCACATGCTCACAATAATGCGCATATAATGAAAAATAATAAAATTATTGCTATTACTTACATAAAATAATATTTACATCAAATACAAAAAAAAATCAATGTGTCCCACAACTTGTGTGTTTCAATGCAGCCGTTGGCCTGAGGCGCATCCCATACCGCCCGGCTACCGTATCAGGATCATCCTCATCACGTCGCCTTTTTATAGCAGGATGCGCTGCAGCATGATCATCAGTAGTGCTGGCAGGATCGGTAGAAAGGGTCGTTGATCCAGTAGAAACCTAAAGAAGAATAAGTCAGCTAAGTATAGGAAAAAATATATTAAGTCACAACAATTTAAATTTCCTTACCATGACCTCGTCGGGCTCTTGAATATAATCATCTGTCGTAGCCAGGTCAGCATGGCACAAAGCGGCCTCCGTGAAGGGCGAGGATGAAACCTTAATAAGAAAATTAATAAAGTTATGGAAAATAAATGAGAAAAGAAAAACAAATTTAAATTTAATACTAATAAAAACATACATGCTCCTGTGAAATCTCTCCAGCACCCCTCGATGATGAGCCATAACTCAGCCGGCTCCCATCTCGGGTCGGCCGATTCTCAGCAGCAGTCGATGGGCCTGGGAAGTATGCATCCCAATCCTCTCCGGTAATGTTCGTGCCCGTGATAAATAATGGACATGACGGGGTCACCTACGAAGTCCCTAGAGTGAGCTGCAGCCCAAGGCTATATGACGGCATGCTGCTGGGATACTCGTCTGGCACATCATCAACAGGGGCCTCAATGCCCCATTGCTAGGGACCACCTCCACGCCGCCCACCAAGACCTCGTGGGGCAGCCCGGCCTCGTGGGGTACCCCTACCTCGTGGGGCACCCCTACCTTGTGGGACACCCTTACCTCGTTGGTACTGCTCTAGCGCCACATAAGTAGGGTCGTGTCCCAAGCGTTGATCCTCTCGGGATCGCTGCAGTGTCCGGGCAGCCAGCTCTGCAACCTGCCGGCCATAATTGTGCAAAGCGGCCGCTCCCTCGCCAGAATGCTGATGCATCTGCAGTCCCAGCTGGTAGAGTAGATGTAGGCTAAAGCCTGCACAACGTATAAAATATAAACTACAGAACTCTACGTTACAGTTATATAAGTAATAATACCATAAAACATACCAGGGCCTCGTGCCGCCCGGCGTGTGGAACGTGCCGAACGTCAGCTCGATGAATATGATTCCCTACGAAAAATCGGGTAACGCGGCTGTACCAGGGCATATAGTCATGAATAGTATCCATCCGGCTCTATGAAGGGGGGGCGAAATCAGGTCAGCTCGTCGGTCCCAAGTATCGACCTGCGCCTCTAGCCATGCCACATATGCGTCTTCCACCCTGGAATGATCATCCCCCTGATAATGTGTGGGCTCCCATGTGGGCCCTCTCGGTACAAGCTACGGATGACCAAATTGGCGAAGCACTCGCTACATGGCATGATGCTCCACAATATCGAGGCACATCAGCCGGACGGAAGTGCTCCAAATCAGTCGGTCGTCCGAGCAATAATCGGGCAGGCCACCTATCAAGTCGTCATTGTATGGCGTCCATATGAACTATTAAATAACAACAGAAAACATGAGTATGCCCAACACATGTGAAGTTATACCAAGTAAACTTAGGTACACATTTACCTATGCGCCCTCGAGCATATCCAACAAGTCCCTGCAAAAGGGGAAGATTATGTCGAGCCTCGTAATCTCGTACATATCCACGTCGGAGAACCCACCTCCTAGCTAGAGGGAGAAACGGAGGTGGTACATCTGGAGGTAATGGTGGTAGAGGTGGTTGTAACTGCATGAACTGCTCTCAGGCCCAAACCTAACATACAAAGTTGATGTAAAATTTAAGATAAATTTTTACTATATAGAATTGGACGGAATGAATAGAGTATTCAAATATGTTGTCACCTGTAGCAGCGACAACAATCCACATACGTCATGTTGGGTGCCCATCTCTCCCGGAACATCTGCCTGTACAAGTAGGCGAGAATAGCAACACCCCAGCTGACTAGGTTCCCCGAAGTGTTCGGGAACAAGACCCCTCCAAACATATGGAGCAGCAGCAACCTCGTATACCGGTGAATATGCAGATCATCTGTCTCGCCAGTGATATGGGGGTGCAATATCTCCAAATGTTGTCGAATAGCTGTCAAACTCATGCGAATTGCCCCTGAATATGCAGTCTCATCCTGCGGCCTGAAACTAGTGAACTGCTGCAGCATGTCCAAATACTCCCCACACGTCATCTCTCTCATGCCCTGAGGCAGTGCAACGGGAAACCCATATAAAACCTCCACGTCCTGCAGCATGATGATGGCCTTGCTAATGGGCAGGTGGAATGTGTGCGTCTCCGGTCTCTACCGCTCTATCAGGGCCATGACCAAAGACCAATAGAGCTGCAGCCGCCCGATCTCCAAAATCATGTAGAAGCCTGTATCCCACAGGCGCTGGACTACACGGGGATGGAGATCTCTGTTCTTCATACTATCCCACATGTCGTCCACTCTCCTGGCGCGGAGAGACTGGGCTAGTAGCTCTCCCTCCCATACGTGGGCAGACTTATGATTGCTCTGTAACACTAATAGCTTATCGCAGAAAGGTCCGGGATGCATAGGCGGCACGTCCATGTCGTCTATTGTAAATTAAACAACATTAATTGTATGTTTGTTTTGTAAATTAAATAATAAATTTTTATAGTTATACAATATTTAATTGGACAGAGTAATAACATATGGGTTCCAAGCTCGATATTTGAAGCCCAGTAGCACCAAGCTATCCTGAATTCTTATGTGTGTCAATTTTATTATTTTATATGTTAGTTTCATAATTTTATATGTTTGTTTGTAAATTAAATAATTAATTTTTATAATTATATAATATTTAATTGGACAGATTATATATCTATGGGTTCCAGCCTCGATTTTTGAGGCCCAGTAGCACCAAACTATCCTGAATTCTTATGTGTATCAATATTATTATTTTACATCTTAGTTTCATAATTTTATATGTTTGTTTTGTAAATTAAATAAATAATTTTTTTAAATTGGATAGAGTTTGTATTTGATCTATCAGTATAAGAGATACTTAAACAACAGGGATATTACGCTAAAAGGCTCTATATTTTACTATGCTAAAAGGGCACTGTATTACTAGTCTTTAATTAAATAAATAATCTAAACTAGATAAAAATAACAAATACATTTTAATCACAAAACATTCACGAAAATACATATAAAACAGTAAAAGAAATTTATTAACATTTTTATTAACAAATAATAATGAATTTTTATTTTTTACATATTTTTTTAGAACACTAATAGAAAAAAAAAATATACTAGTTTAATCGCAAAAAAAACACAGAACAACATGGAAAAACATTCAAAACAACTAATATGCATTATTTATACGAGTTTTGACATAAACTAAATTGAAATACCTCGATTTATGTTTTTCGAAAAGTTGATGAATTGAAAATTTGAGCCTGAAACAACCAAATCACAACAATAGAAAACTTGGCTAGGATGTGGGACCTACAATCTTGTCTTTTTGTGTGACGGGTGTGGAATATGTGATACAAATACAACATTCTAATTTGACTTTCCAACTCTAATATACAACACATACAATGTCTACGGAGCATCTAACGGATACAAAAGAGTTCTAAGATAGTGCCGGCAACAAGGCCCAGGCTATACCTCAAAACATAATATACCGGGAACAAAACATACATGACCCCGAAATGAAGTGGGCTCACCAAGTCAGCTGAGAAGAGGGTGTACCTCTATCACTGATCAATGCTGCCTGCTGTGGAACCGCCTGCATCCATTAAAGATGTAGCGCCACGAAAAAAGGGGCGTTAGTACATATAAATAGTACTAGTATGTAAGGACTAAACATCCTCCCAATAGAACGAGTAACAATGCAAGGAAAAGCAATCATAGGAACAATGTAAGCCTCAAACAATACCAAAGCATCAAGTTAGGAGCAAGATAAGTTTTCAAGTTAATTTCAATATTTTAGACTGGGAGATATTTAGTACCGATATACTAATGTGACTTTAGCACGGAGTCCGATCACGACCCGATCGGCTAGATCGTCTCACCCAGAGACATCCAAATTTCGCTGAGGCTAATGAAAACAAGCATTCATTTGCAAAAAATGTAGGCAGCAATCCTGGAACGGAAATCCATGCCATAGTCATTGGTGTTTCTTCCCCGGCCTTGAATTTTGCATCATAAATTAATGGTCGCAACTGATATTTATAACCATCCTTGTCTTTGACATAATAAGCATTTTTCGACGTAAAGTTAATGAAATCTTCTCATAACGTCAATCTTATCAAGGCATGTCGATCTTGAAGGAAACCAACACTACATTCCCCTTTTATTCCACATTGACTTGGGATAATTCAACGTAATCCCTCGAGTTCTAACCAACCATACGACAACTTTCCAACAACTGCATATTGTAAGCCTTCAATTATGTTCATGCGTCAACCTCAACTTCTGTGAATTTGACGAAAGGTTCTCCATTTAAAACAGTGGCACGTCGTAACTGTATAGGCTCGGCAGTAAGTTCTGAAGTAGGGTACGATTGCATGGGATTGTTTTGGATGACAGGTTTCAATATGTTATTGTAATCTAAGGGCTGGGAATTGTTGTTTGTAATTATATTAGTTGGGGCAATGGAGTGAGGAGGCTGACCGACCGAAATGGCCATGGCAACATTCAAACTAGGTTTAGACGTCAAGTTTAGTTTTTTTCATGAGAGAGAAGAGAACGTCTGATTATAGAAATTGATTAAGCTTGTTTGAGGTAAGTATCTATGCTTTAATTTGAATTTTTATGCGCCTATTTTTTCTTCTTATTTATTTATTTTTATTTTGCTGTGTGAGCTTTTAGGGTAATATTAGTTCCACTTCAAACAAGTTTAGGGGAGTAAGAGGTCGTCCGTAAAGTATCAGTGTGTAAATGACTTTTTCGTGCAAGTTTAGGGAGTAACTTATTTCTTCTCTTCTTTTTGTTTTTGTACATGCCACTATAGTTCCTTTTTTTTTTTTTTTTCCATCTCAGCATCGCCTTTTGTAGTCTATTTAGTTTATTTATTTATATACTAGGGTTTAACTCATATGCATGGATAGTGTTTATTCTATTAACAATCAGATGACTCAAAATGTAAGTAAAAATAATTAACTAATAATAAGTAAAATTAATAACTCGTTAAAATGACTAACCTTCTAAAACAAATTGAATTGTATTGATCTTGTAGAAGTCTATATACGCCGTGATTGTAAGTTAGACCGCTCATACTAACCTACCCTGGTGGCCACTGGCCGAAAACAAAAAACAAAAAATATTAGATGTACCATTTACGTATCAAATATTTGAATTGAATGATAACAGCACATTGGCCTACGAAGGCATATTTGTCATAGTAAAACAGAGACAACCATATCAATTAGTTACAAAATAACATTCATCACTAGTCAGCAAGTTTACAAAATCACACACGAGGTGTGTCAAGAATGGGGGTCATCGTCCTCAAACAACCTGCACTAGGCTGAACACTGTACTGTACACACCAGATACAATGTGTTTACTAACAGCAGCTCTCAAGTCACATTTACAAGAACCATTAGCAAAGTCCAACTTTTGCGATTTCTTTTTTTCCTCAACGAGACAAGTCAAGCCTTTGCTTTCGATGGAGTTGCTATCAAATGATGTAAAGTTGATGCCTGGATAACAGCGCTGGGACTAGTATCTCTACTCCGGCTTTGCACAGATTGCCTTAGTCCCAAGTTTTTGTCAACCCCACTTCTTAGAACACGTCTCCAAGACCGTGGAAGGCTTCGCATCAGCCTTGTTGAAGCTACCAGCAGAATCACACCAAGAATGATGCACATCCTGTACAGAAACATCTCAAAGAGTACAGTTTTTTTGTTTTATTGATAAGTAAATGAAATTAAATCAATTGCACAAGAATGTCCATTTATGAATAGCAGAAAGACTTCCAGTCCACTCATAAAAGAAGATGACAAAGGCATATATGTCACAGCCATATTTTAAGTTAAACCACAAATACAAAAGTTGAAACATTCTAATTTGACATGGTGAACTGCTGTGTACTTGCTTGTAAAACATCTACTGACAGCTAAGAATCCAATTGTACTTACGATAATGTGCTAAGCAGAGTAAAATTACGAACCAATAACCCCAGCTTTCCATTATGGACCATGCTTACCAATAGAACAATATACAGTTTCTCAGAGAAACAACTTATTGTGTAATTAATGTACTGATCCTAATACAGGCCCTAGTAGCAGCAGCAGTAGTAGTAGTTTCTCCCTGAACGCCCCTTTTTGTTACGACCCATCGAGAGGTCGCCCTTAGAATGATGCATATGCTCCCTCAAACTGCTTGTACTACTACGCTTTAATAATAAATCTAGTTATCCTTTGCACCAAAAAAAAAAAAAATACAGCTGACCCAGCTGCACTATTTCGAGTGTGAATGTTCTTCTACTTAATTCTTAATAGATTTAGACAGTAAAATTAGGTTCACATGTCCTGGACCACAAGAAAATGCATTTTTTCTCTCTGAAACTAACATCCTAATAACTATTTAAGGTGAAACAAGACATTAAGATTTGAAATGGATGGACTAATATCTAGCATCAGACAGATGGGATCACAGAGTTTTTGAAACCAACATGTCATTCCAGTATCAAGAAAAGGCTGTCATAAAGATGCACAAGCAAGTTCAACAATAAATAAGAGTCCTCGTATTTAACTGACTAAGAAGTCCAGTTAAAAGAACATTTCTCATGGAAGAGGAGGTGAAAGACATAGAGGGCTTGCCTCTCTTGTAAACGTACTAAAGAAGCTTGACAAGCAATACAGATGGGAAAAGCAAAGAAACAAAATATGTCATATGTACCATCCAAGCAAAAGCCAGAGACGAGATGTTGGTGCTGAAGGCAACCGTTCACCCAAAGCAAGCATCCCAGCAAGTACACCAGTTACAATTGATGCAACAGCCGCACATGTGGACACTACAATTGCCCTTCCATGCTTCAAGCCACGTGTCTGTTGGAAGAACAGAAGCACTTAATAAAAGCTGTTCATAAGTAAGGCAGAGGGTATAAATAGTTTTTTCTTTAAGGCAAACAAATGATAGTTATATTATGGTCGTTTCGTGGCCTCATCTATCTTTACTAGTTAACATAATGTTGACCAAGACCTAATTTGCTCGGACTTGAGTGCGGGTGTTCGATACGGGTACGGATGTAGAGGTCGGATCCTTCATGATCTGAATTTTATGATACGGGAACAAATGCGGGGATTCGACTAAAAATAATTCAAATATTTAAAAATAAAGTTATAAAAGTATGTCTAAATTATGAGACCTTATGTGAAAACCTTACAAGATATTCCGAGAAAGGAGAAAATATTGATCAAGTGGAGAATCCTAGAAGAAGATAAAAGGAAAAGGACTGACATAGAAATTTTTTTTGTACAAGTACTCCATTTTCTTCAATATCACCCTAACTTTTCAAAAATCGTTATATCTGTCCAGAATTTCTCCTTGATTTTGTCAAAGTACCTAAAATCAGTTGACCAGATCCGGTAGCGACCCCACACCCATGTCATGTGGACACGGGTGCAACACCGAAAGTGAAGAGTCCAAACAACTTAGATCAAAACCAGACAAGAGAAGAAAGCACTTGTTCATGATTACTTGGCTTGGATTCGTGATATCATTATTATTTGTAAGTGGTAATAGCAGATATAAATAATGTTAATCACAAGAAGTACCTGACAAACAAAACCAGAAGCACTACAGCAAATGCTTATTGAAATGCAAATGGGCACCAATAACTTGGAAAATCCCTGCTCCAAGAATAAAAATCCCATCTTTGATATCACGGCTGAAATCCTGTAACCATATTATTGAGTCATTATCCACATCTAAATAACTTACCAACACTTGACATAAGAAAAAGATGACTTTGGCAAGCATTACTATATCAAGATAAAATGGAATTATCTCAAAGTAACCAAGCATACAAGTCTATTAACATGATTGCAATAGTTGTTAGTAGCAAAGCAAACTTAAAACAAAACTACACAAGCAACAAAAGGAGCTGTTGAGAATTCTGTCTTTAAAGGGCTATCTGGTGTATGAGGCTTCTGCATTTTATGGCCTGCTGCAGCAATGTAGGTCAATGTAAGACAAGCAAAAGATAAGTAAAACTTTGAGAACCCCGTAGTAGTTACCCAAACAAAATGCCAGATTCCAGTCCATATATAATTTCCTCGATTACTTCATATTGCATCTGCATTGGGGAAAATTCGCATACAGCATCAGGCATGTCCAGAAGCATCATATGTAAGAGCTAAGTGGAAAATTCGTACCAGCTCTTGCTCTCTTCGCTGGCGTCTATAAATGCGAAGCCATCCATTAAGGAGAACCTATATCCATCGAAGAGTATAAGATCTCGGAATTCAAAAGTACAAAAGCATTCGATAAGTCTTCAGCCTAAAAGCTCAAAACCATATGCGGAGAATTCATAAAAAGATCAGTTCAACTCCAAAGAAATGGACACAAAAACAAAATGTGAAATGAAACAATGAATTTACTAACTTACTGGATGATAGAGCTCAGAACAAATCAATCATATGGCATTGTACAAGCCAAGCAGTAAGAATCTTTTACATGAGCAGTATAATGAATATTTTACTCGAGTAAAGAAAAGTTATTTATCGTTCCAGTGGGCAAGGCAAACCAAGCTAATTGTTTTCATCTAAAGCTATTAGAGCAAAGCACCCGTAACGGCTGGTCGGGAGCAGAGGTGTCTGACAAGAGCGTTAACAGACAGCACCAGTCTTCTTCACTACATTTAGATAGATAATATCTCCTCTCTTCTCAAATACAAAAATTTTCATTTAGGATAAGTTATCCAGGAAATTGACATCAAAGTATATCGTGTATTGCTTAAAAAATTGTAGGTAACATATGTCCCTAAAACAGGAATATGGCTGGGAAAGCAATAAGAAAAAGAATTGACGTGAAATTACTTATAAATGTAAAGCCATTTTTTTATCAAGTATAAATGTAAAGCTACTGGATTTCATGTTGGTTATTTGTGAGGCTAAATATGTTTTGACATTTATGTGCTGGACATGTATTATCATGCTGCATGAGATTATTAAATACCAAAACTAAGTAGATGTATATGAACATCTATATTTTCAGTCACATAAAACACTAGCGGACATTACTACTTGGATCAACTATACCACATGCCTATCACATCTAAAAATAAAAAGGAGCATTACTAAATTTATCCATTTATATTTTATCATTAAATAACTTAATCTTTAGTTGTTAGCCATTTAAGGCAACTAAATTTAAGTTTGAGATATTCTGCAGATAGTTACATAAGGACTTACGTGACTTTCTGACATTCTTCTATTTCCAAGTAAAATATGATGAGATCTAAGCCACCATTTTTGGTTGAAGGGTAAAAACAGTTTTACATGAAAAGAGACAACGCTAACGAGGAAGAAGATGAGAGGAAAAAATTATCCTCCAGAGTTATTAGTTACAAAGTGTTAGTCTTTTCAAACATATAGGGATGCAATAAGAACCTAGGACTAAAAGTGTTGACATGAACAAAAAAAGTAGTTGGACAAAAGGTGGGTGCAGGAAGGAAGTAGTGATTATGGTGTCATGGAATGCTTGAAGATGTTCAACTTCATCAAATAAATCAATCACTTTTGCTTTTTTAGCAATCACATGGAGCCTGACATTTGATGTGTGGAGACTTGACTAAACAAGCTTTTCATGACAAAAAGTTTCATGCCAAACTACTTGCATATCTATCTGAAAGAAGCCGCTGCAAAATGCTATCGGTGATTCTTCCTCCCTTTCCCATCTATTCGACCTTTTTTATAGGTGCCAACTTAGTGCAAGTTTTCTTGGTTAAGGGAGAAAAACAAAAGCGTTGATAGGATTAGTACTATAAGTCGGACAGAAGCGTTTTCTCTACAATAATTAATATACCAACCAATATACAAAAAGAATTCAGCATAATCGCTCTATACTTAAAACAATATAGCACCAAAAAAGACCTTCTCAAGTGAATAACTTAAAGTGTGCTTGTATTGTGCATAGAATAAGATACCTACAAACAAGATTGCAACAGCACATGCCAGCCAGGGTAGATGAAAAATTGAGATAGCTGAAGCCTGCTGTTCCTCCCCTCCGGCACCAACAGCTGAATAGAGAAAACAGAAGTGATAAGTAAACTTTTTTCAGAAATTCTTATCGTAGTGAAACATATCAGTAAATAGATTTCAATCTCTTTGCTTTTCTCTGAGGTTCCTGAGTCAAATTACACGTCAACCAAACATAAGACAGATTTACTGCATTGGTGCTTGAACAAAAGGTGTAGATCAATCAGAATAGCGACCAAATCTTCGGAATCTTAATACTAACAGCACTAATAGATTTTAGATATCAAATATTTTTTTAAAAGTAGAAACAAAGCGGAGTAATAGTAATCCTATAACAAAACCAACACTCCCACTCCAACTAAGATAACCTGACGGATCTGATATTTTAAACCTGGTGTGTGGCTGTACCACCCTCTTGCAACTACATCCTCCCCATGGAACAATAACTAGTTTACAAAGTAGCCACTGTAAATAGATGCATATTTCGCCCTGTATGCATCAGGTCATTTATCCAGTGAAACCTTGCTTAGCAATTCAGAGGAAAATGAGCTGCGTCTTTGTTTTCCAAAGCCTTATTTAGTTCTTTTAACGAGCAGTATTATCAAAGGCGAAAAGCGCAAAAAATCTCTAAGGTCTGTTGGGGCTTTATGCGCAAAGCGCAAATAAAGCGTGGGCTTTAATGAAAAAAGGCGCAATTGGAGAAAAAGTAAAAATATGTATATGTAGTCCAACACTAATAATTATAAGAATGACTAACAAATATATGGACAAAGAAATTGGAAAAAATTACGAGAAAGCGAAATATCAATTGTTTAATGTCGCCTTTTAAGGATTACACTCATTCGCAAGGAAAAGAATGTGTTAGACGTGCACACAAAGCAAGGCGAAGCGCTCAACATGTTTTGAGCCTCGCTTCAGGGCTTAAGCGCGCGACAACACTGTTAACGAATAATGCAAAGCATTAAGGAACTTACATTACCTATGGTGCCAATGCCCGCCAAGGTAATTCCTATCCAATCAATAACATTCATGATCTCCTTTAGATAAAAATGGGAAAAGACTGAAAGTATAGCAAGTCCACAGCCAGAAACTGGTTGAATGACCGATACCTGGAGTACAGCATTCAAACAGAAAGTATGAAGGATTCGCGTGGCTATCAATATATAATAGAACCATAATATTTAGGGTTTTCCCTGATATTAGATTGTCAATCTATAAAGTTCGATACTCACAACATGCATAAGAGAAAGCTTGCTCGAAATGCACTTACTGGGGCTAGAGATAGTGCTCGCAACATCAAGACTGCCCCAAACAAATCCATAAGTAAACCAATGATCCATGCCTTGTTGAAAGCATAAGCTTTTATCACCTGTAGACGCAGATGATGAAGCTTTCCAAGTTGCTCGTGTTTCACAGAAGAAATGTACGAGTTCTTAAATTTTAATGTAAGCAGGATAGCTGTTGGGAGGCCAACATGATTTAACAAAGAACATAGAAGGAAAAAAAGAGATGATGCCTGCACAATACTAGAGAAAGTCCACCATACGAATATTTACAGTTACTGCAATATTCAGCATTCGCACTCAATATTCATTCAATTAAAGATGATCCTTGTGTGTATTCATAATTACCATTAAATCAAAGACATTTGATTAACTAAGTTTTTGACGTAATCATTCTAGATTCAATTTGCATCAGGCATGGCCAGTGTCACCAAAAGAAATGGAAAACGAATAGAATACTCTAAAAATGATATTGGCTAAATCCAGATACCAGAAACTTTCCGCTCAATTAATAAACAAAAATATTCCTGTTAAGAATATTGTTAGGAAATTGCAAATACTGCAAGTATCTAATCCTTTGCAAATATGGAAAAGATATAGAATTCATGTCACCGGGTTTTTTGTTGTCGTTGTTGTATTTAGAATGTGATTGTGTGAATAGGAATAGGAATTATTTTCCTTTCCATTTGTGGATTACTTGCAAACATTATTTAACTCCAGGATACTTGAGAGAATAATCAACCAATTCATTCTCCAAATATCTCCTTTCTCTTTTTCTTCACGATTTCTACTATAATCTAAACAAGCTATTGATTGATAAAGAGATGATAGCTGCATAAATCATGACCCAGAAAGATATTCTTCACCATATTCATGACCACTGATATATTCATTCATGAAGTAATATATACTTTGCTAACTATATAAATTGTTTAGTGTTATCCCCTTCAATATAGACCGAATGGTCAATGAGGTATTGCACCTAGCTAAATGGTTTAAGTCAGCCTCAAGTGAGCTTTTGAAATCGCTAATTGTACGGTTTAGTAAAAGTTTCTTTTCAATGATATTCAAGATTCGAGACTTCTCGTGACCAACTTATGTCAGGAAGTTCCTCAACGTCAATCAATTCCATCATCAAACGTCAATCAATTCTGAAATTAAGTTTTATGTCTTTCAAAGAAGTGTAAGGAAGTACTGTTCTGTGTTACTTTTTGACAACAAACTAAGCAAAAGCTTTAGCAACTTAAAAAGACTACCAAAAAACTCATTGCACTCAGTTGTTTACCAGCACTATGTAATCACACTTGGGAAAAAAGAAATTTCATATTAAAAGAAAGCTAGATGATTGAATTCATTGCTTGTTAATGTGTTCAAAATATCCAATACAAAAGCACTTCACATAAACGACAAAAATAGCTATCATATAAACGACATTCCAGCTCCACAACACCAAAAACTATGCTTCAATTCCAAATTAGTTGAGGTCAGCGACATGAATCCTATATGTCGGTTCATCTTTTGCCTGGATCCTTTACATCCCAATATCCAATAGTTATCTTTAAACATATATTAGGCCTCTTCTGGTGTTAGATTATTTACATTTTTTGCAGTTACACAGATCTTTAAACTTATAAATAAATAAAAGAGTCCCCAGCAGACATTTGAACCACATTTCAATACACATAATTATAAGAGAATACATGAATTATAACATAACCAATCACCCATAAACCAAATCCTTCAGAAGAATCAACTTTTTCAACAAATAAACAGAAGAAAAAGAATTGAACCCAAATTCCAAAAAATAAACAAAACCCAGAATTTATAAGGGGCAAGTTTGCCAGTTTTGAATATACCTTAAGCTTGAAAGATAAAGGAGGGAGAATGAGAGTGCCCTTCTTCTGAAGAACCTTGCCGATATTGTTTCCAGCCGTCGCCGCTACCGTTAGGCAGATTGATTCCCACATCTCTGCTCCCGTATTTTTTTCTGTTTTGTGGATCAATAGGGAAAAGGAATGAAGAAATATTTCTTGGTTTTGAAATCTTTTTCTTGCTTTTGTTTTTTATGTCAAGATCTCGGTTTGTTGCTCTGGGAGATTTAAGGCATATTACTAGATTATAGTAGTATATTAACAGCCGTTTGGACATAAATTTTTTTTTATTTTTTTCAAAAAAAACTTACTTTTTTTCGAAATCAATATTTGATCATAAAATTTTAAATTTTTACTTAAAAATAAATTTTAAAATTTTTTGAAAATTAAAAAACTCAAGAAAATTATTTTTCAAAATTTTCATTCTGATCGCTCACAAAATTTTAAAAACAACACAAAATTATATTAATGTTCAAACACATCTCTAATTTTCAAATATCATTTTCACTTTAAAAAAATTTCACTTTTTTTTCGGAATTTATCAATTCTTACGTCCAAACGGCTACTATGACAAATCACCTACGCTTGGTCGTCTACCTTTTTAAATTTCTTCTTTTCTTTTTCTTTTTTATCAAACGGAAAATATTTCTTAGTTTTGATTTTTAATTTTGGGTAAATAAGCAAATTTATTAACCAAACTGAAAGAATTGCATCGAGAAGAAACTACTTCAACACACAGTTTCATAAATATCTAAGGCTCAAGGAACCCCCAGAAAATCTCTTTGATAATGATCGTGATAATCAACTCTGTGCTCCTACATTTCCCTTGAAAAATTGTAACAACTAATCAGTCATTTTGAGTTCTGGTATTCTTTTCTAGGCGAAAACTTTAAACCCCCAAACTAGGAACGATTATTGATTACACTATTAAATTATTTATGGTCTTAATTATTTCTATACTTGGTTATTTAATAGTTGTTACCCCTAGGACAATCTCTTCCTAGGAAAGTGGTATAGACTCTAGTGCCACGTAGATTTTCTTGCCCATGTGGCATTTTTTGGAATACAAATATATATATTTTTTATCTTTTAAGTGTGTTACTTTTAGCTAATCTTTTTCGGATAATATTTATAATGAAACTTGGATAGAATTACATTATTTAGGCTAATTTTTTTTATTTGGCTAAAAATAATAACGTTTTAGTTATTCTTTTTTTAATTTGACCTGAAAAATAAAGATTTATATAGTTGGAATAAATAGTCAAGCCATCTAAAAAGATATTAAAATAATACATAGTTTGAACTTTATTATTTTGGCTATAATTTTTTATATAACTCTAAATTATGGAGCTCTAAAAATATATATATATTTTTTTATAGATTTTACCTGAAAAGGTAAAAGAATATACATTTGAAATAAATAGTCATTGCATCAAAAGAAGAAATAAAAAGAGTGTACAACTGCAAGTTTATTATTTTGGCTATACCGTATTTAGTTGGTAAAGAATAATGGAGTTGTACCCAATTTTTTTTTATTGATTTGACTCAAAAATAAAAATACACAACTATAGAAGAAATAGATATTATACCTATAGAAGAAATTAAAAAGAAGAAATTAAAAAGAATAAAAGTTAGAGTAAAGCCCACATTATATGTTAAGATGAAGCAATAAAAAATACATAGTTGTAGCAAATAAATCATTATATATGACTATGTGACAATTAAAAGTTAAAAAATGACCTACTTGGAAGCTGATTTTTCAATTTTTCTTCACTCTCACGCGCTTAAAGGAGAGTGAACCCACACTGTTTGCCACATCAGTGTCCAAGAAGTAATGACTCTCAAAAGAAAAAGTTCAAGGGGGATAATTAAGGCCACATATAATTTAGGTTGTAACTAATAATTCGTGCCATGTTTAGGGGGATATGTATTCCTCCTTATTTTCTATGGTTCGAGACTTCTCGTAGGTTTATTTGGTGATTTATGATATATGAGTATAGATGGTTTTGGTCTCGAGAGGTTCGTAAATAATTTGGAACACTTAATTCCTAATTATAGCCCTTAAGTAAAGAGAGTTGACCAAAGTCAACATTTTGTGTAACGAGCACGAATTGGTGATTTGAAGGTTCCTATAGGTCCATATGCTGATTTTAGATTTGTATGTATGTTCTGGTTAGTACCCGAGGGGCTCAGGAATGATTTGGATGTGTCTTTGTGAAAGTTAGAATTGAATAACTTAAGAGAATTCATAGTTTAGTTTGTCACTGATTCTTAGTTATGATGTTATCATATGCGTTTTGCGCCTTTGAACAAGTTTGTATAGGTTATATGGACTAGCCGGCGTGGTTTGGTGGGGTTTTGGGAGCTCGGCTTAGCTTCGGGGTGGTTTCAAAACATTTTTGGGTATGTTGAAACTATAGAATTTTAGTAGTAGTTCGATGAATCGTGATCGCATAGTGAGTCTTGTGATTGCGAAGTATAAAATGTGTTGGAGGCAATTATTGAACCGTAATTGCGTGGGAGAGACGAGCGCAAAATATATTGTATAAAACAGAAGCTCGCTAGTATCACGTCCCAAAATCCCACTAGTCGTGATAGCGCCTAACCCACTTGCTAGGCAAGCCAAGAACAAGTCCAATGCACTAGAGGTTGAGGAAGTCATCAACCTACTCTACAAATTACTAAAGGCAAAGGTGAGGATCATAGCAATAGTAAGAAGAAGGAACATGGGGAAAAGCAATCCAAGAAGGGCCATGAGAAAGAAAAAGAAGGCAATATCGGAGTATCAAGCCCTAATCCTAAGGTTTCTGGGGTTAGGGTTGGGAAGGATGCTAATACTAAACCGGCTGGAGAAGGTAATCAACAGGAACTTAAGCGTGTAAAGAAGGAAGCAGTTGAGAAAATGTTGGAAGATCAGCATAATGGGAACTTAGCTAAGGCTAATCCTATTGTTCCTAGTGATCAAAGTACTGATGAAAAAGCTAATAAGGAATCCACAATCGACTGTGTTCATAGAAGGTTTGGAACTAGCAAAGAATAGCTAAGGCAACTCAATGTGACTATAAACCAATCATGTCAAGATATTTCGTCTCAAACAATTGCAGATTCTGGGTAGCTTGAGGACATTGATGAGACAAACTCAACAAAGGTTGTACGGAGTGATGCAATTGAGGTGGAGGATGATCAACTAGGCACGACAAAGACAACATGAGACAAAGTGAGGGATAGCAGCCCACCTGGTGATAGGCTGGCGACGCTAGGCCTAAAGTCAGGCTCCCCAGGCGTTAGGCTGGCGACGCCAGGCCTAAAGCCAGGTACCCAGGCGTCAGGCTGGCGACGCCAGGCCTAGCGCCAGGGTCACCTGATGAAGAAACAATATTAAACCCTATCCCTAGTGCAATTGGCAAGATTGATGGTGTTCCGGTGTATGCATTGGAGAACAAACATGATGGAGATGATAATGTGAAGGTTAGGGATGATACATTAGGGTCAGACCAGGCAATAGAAAGAGTGGTGATATCAATAGAACAGACATTTCTGAGCAACCTACAACAGTAATTCCTGGGCTAGGCAGTGTTTATGAGCAGACAATTCAAATTGATGCAGGTTGTTGCTTCTTCTATGGTGAACAGAAATGAAAAGGTTGATGAGCGAGAAATTTTTCCAAGAGCAACTGGGGAAATAGAGGAAGTGCCTATGGATTCTGGTACAGACCAAATTATGCCGCTACAAATTAGAGTTCCATAGAAGACTCCTCTATAGCATTTACATTATTTAGTTACACATAATGTGACACCAATTGATGAAGACTTAATGAGACAAAATCCAATGAAGGATGAAGGAGATGATGAATCAACAGTAGAAAAATTTTAAAAAGTCGCTAGGGAAGGAGATTTATCACCCACAGCTAGTGCTAAATGAGGTAAGAAAACCAAGAAGGATCAGAATAAAGAGCTACCACAACCTTCAAGAATAATGCCCAGGAGGGAAGCTTCTCTATCTAAATGATTATGATCAAAACATGAATATGGAACATAAGGTCTGTGAATACACATCAGGCCTTTCCTAGGGTGATCAACATGAATAGGGAGCATAGTTTTTGTGTAGTTGCATTGATGGAGCATTTTCAAAAGAAGAGATTCATTGATAGATATAGAAGAAGGTTGAATATGGAGACTGCTTATGCAAATATTAATGGGCAGATATGATTGTTATTTGATGCAGCGGTAGGATAGGAATTAGTGGAGGATACTGAGAACCAGGTGACTATGAGAGTGTTTCACCATGATCTGGGGAACCCCATGATGATGACATTTTCTTATGCAAAATGTTCAGCAATGGAGAGGTTGGAATTGTGGGATCACTTGTATTACTTAGCAAGTGATATGAGATTGCCATGGTTGATAGGAGGGGATTTCAATGTGATATTTCATAAAGATGAGAAAATAGGAGGACTGCCAGTACACCCTCCTGAATATGAGGATTCTCCATTTTGTGTAAACCCGTGTGGTTTGTTTGAGCAAGGATATAAAGGAAGCCCATTTACAGGTGGAATGGGAGGCCCAATGTTGCGTGTATATTCAAGAGATTGGATAGGATATTTGTGAATATGCCATTTCAGAACATGTTGCCAAATATTGAAGTTGAACATCTAATCAGAACTGGATCAGATCATGCATTATTATTAATGACATGTGGGGAGCAGACCACCAATTTTGTGGAGCCTTTCAGGTTCTTGAACTTTTGGACTAGGCATGCTACATTTATGGATGTGGTGAGGCAGAATTGGGAAGCAGATTTCATAAAGGATCCGTTTTTGATGTTCAAGAAGAAGCTCAAGAGGGTGAAGGCAGCACTGTCAAAATGGAGTAGGGAAACATTTGGTGATATCTTCAAGCAGTTTGCAATTGTGGAGTACATTGTTAGGGTGAAAGAGATGTTGTTTGAAGAAGATCCTACAATTGGGAACATGATTGTGCTTCAAAAGGCTCAATCTGAATTGAAGAAATACTTGAGTATTGAGGAGAAGTATTGGAAGCAAAAGGCTGGGATGACTTGGTTTGCTGAAGGAGATAGGAAAACAAGTTTCTTTCACAATCATGTCAATGGCAAAAGAAAGAAATTGCAACTGAAGATGATCAAAAGTAGAAGTGGGGTATGGACTGAAGACCGGGAGCAACTAGCTACAACTGCAGTGGATTTCTATCAAAAACAGTTCACAAATGAAGGTGATGCATCTGACTTCTCCTTGCTCAATAATGTACCTTCGATGGTCACTATGAAACAGAATTTGGAACTTAGCATATTACCAACAATTGAAGAGGTAAGGACAACAGTTTTGAGCTTAGTGGGGAAAGTGCTAGTGGTCCAGATGGATTCACTGGCCAATTTTATCAAATGTGATGGGATGTTATTGGCATTGATATACACAGCATGGTGCTACACTTCTATGGAGGAGCTGCACTACCTAACTCCATAACTCACACCAATCTAGTGTTGCTGCCTAAGAAAACTAGAGTTGAGACCTTTCCTGACTTAAGACCTATTAGCTTGAGCAACTTCATTAACAAGGTTTTGTCTAGGGTATTACATGATATATTGGAAATTTTTTTGCCTTCTCTAATATCTCCTAATCAATCCGGATTTGTGAAGTGTAGGAGTATATTTGAGAACACTTATTGACTCAAGAAATTGTCACTGACATAAGGTTAAGGGGAAAGCCAGCTAATGTTGTGATCAAGCTCGATATAGCTAAGGCCTATGATAGGGTTTCATGAAAGTACTTATTGCATGTACTAAGGAAGATGGGATCTGAGCACTTCATCAACATGGTGTGGAACTTGGTGTCAAATAACTGGTACTCAGTATTTGTGAATGGGCAGTCCTCAGGGTTCTTTAAGTCTACAAGGAGTGTGAAGCAAGGGGATCCTCTATCGCCAACATTGTTCATTCTGTCAGCTAAGGTACTTTCTAGGTCTTTGAATAAGCTATTTGAAGACAGGTCATTTGTGGGATTTGGAATGCCTAAGTTGTCTGATCCTTTAAATCACTTGGCATATGTTGATGATACTATAATTTTTGCTTCTGCTCATCCTCCATCCTTGAGAAAGATTATGGAGGTATTGGGGAACTATGAGAAGATATCAGGCCAGGTGATCAACAAAGATAAGAATTCATACTACATCTATTCAAAGATTCCTAATGGATTGTGTCAGGCGGTTGGAGATATTACAGGATTCGCAAGAGGTAAATTCCCCTTCACATATATAGGGTGTCCTATTTTCTACACTAGAAGGAGGAAGGAATATTATGAGGATGTTATCAAGAAAGTAAAGGCTAAATTGCATTCATGGAAAGGAAAGTTGTTGTTATTTGGAGGAAAAGCAACACTCATTTCTAGTGTTATTGTAAAGTATGTCAGTCCATATGTTATCAGTCCTTCTTCCACCAAAAAATATCCTGGAGCATCTTCATAAGATTTTTGCTTTTTGGAGCACAAAGGAATAAGGGAGAAGCAGACATTGGGATTCATGGCAAAATTTTTGCCTTCCTAAAGAGGAAGGGGGCCTAGGTTTTAGGTCCTTACATGATGTGTCGAGGGCATTATTTTCTAAACTATGGTGGAGGTTTAGGAACACAAAATCTTTGTGGTCTAATTTTATGTGGAATAAGTGTTGCAAGAAGGAGATACCAACAGTGGTGCAGTTTAGAAGGGCATCTCATGTTTGGAGACAAATGTTGAATGCTAGGGAAGAAGTAGAACATGAGATCCTATGGGAATTGAAGAGTGGAATAACTAATATTTGGCATGAAAAATTGGACTGGATTGGGTGCACTTTATCACGTATTACCTAAAGACTTTCCAATCAATGAAGATCTTTAAGATGTGGCAGAATTGCAGAAAGGTGAATCATGGGATGAACAGCTGCTAGATCAAACCTTCAATGAGGAAATTGCAGAACATATAAGGCTAAATGTGTATTATGAAGGTAGTGAGTGATACTGGGATAGGCCATACTGGATGCCAACTCCTTCAGGCAAGTTCAATGTTAGCAGTGCTTGAAAAATATTAAGGCATAAGGCGGATCCTAATCGGGAATTCAAGTTAATATGGATTAAAGGCATACCATTCAAGATATCCTTCTTCTTGTGGAGATTGTGGAGGAAGAAAATAGCCACTGATGACATGTGGGGGAGTCAAGGGAAAATGGTGATGTCTAGGTGTTGGTGTTGTCAGCAGCCCCAAGAGGAATCTATTGAGCATATATTCGTCACAAGTCCTACTACCTCTAAAGTATGGAACTTGTTCATGGGGGCTGCTGGAATTACTGTGCCATTGATTATATTGAAGCAGGTTATAAGGCATTGGTGGTATGCTCAATGTTGTCCAACGTTAAAGCCATTGTTTCAAGAAGTACTAACTATTATCACTTGGGAACTTTGGAAGAGAAGAAATGCAGGTAAACATGGGGGTTCAGTGTCCACAAATAGGGTGATTCATTAGATCTAGGACATTGCATCAACTGGAAAGGGTGAGGTATGCTTGGATACCTAATATTCCATTGTTATGGCCACACATAATTCAATATTTTTGAAGGATATAAACCTATACTGATCACTACAAGAATAACATGGAAGCTTCCTTTTCATGGTTGGTACAAATGCAATACTGATGGAGCCTCAAAAGGAAATCCTGGTCCTAGCTCATTAAGCTTTTGTGTGAGGAATGATAAAGGTGATGTGGTGTATGCAAGGGAAATAAACTTGGGGGTGACAACTAATGTGGTGGCTGAAACTAAGGCTATTTTTCAAGGATTGGAATACTGTGTGGAGCATGATCTTCCCCCTCTCATATTAGAGTTTCATTAGTGATGAAGAAAGTGATAGAATGGGAATAGGATCCTCCTTGGGTAATTTCAAATGATGTGAAGAGAATTATAGAGATGAAGGGCAACTTCAATGTGATCTTTCAACATGTGTTCAGAGAAGGCAACTCAGTGGCGGATTTTATAGCTAACATTTGTGTTTTCTTTTGCAGGTACATCTGAATTTCACTCATTCTCTGAACTACCTAGTGTAGGGAGGAGGTTGATTAATTTAGAAAAGTCTCAAACTCCTAACATTAGGGTTAGAATAGCAAAGAGAAGAGCCCCAGACTAATGGCTTCACAGTATTGGAATCTGCACATACATGCTTGTTTCTTTTATGTCTCATTCTGTATGCTATCATTCTGTATGCTATTAAGGTACTTTCCAGTGGTATTAGCATGGTCACATGCTCATTATGGGGGTGCTTTGATAGTGTACAGATCAATGTGATAAGCAGGTATTAGATGGTGCAATTTATTCTACTTCGGATATGTTCAAATATTAAGGGAAAAGTTGAACTTGTTATGTTGTATCTCTGGAGATTGTTGAATCATTTAGCAGTGGTATTAGCATGTTTTCATGCTCAATCTGAGGATGTTTTAGCAATGTCTACAATGATGTCGACATTAAAGTTCTGGAAGGGAAGGATCTGAGCTTATAAGATCACAAAATGCACAATTTCAAACGCTTGAGTATGCCTCAAGCCTGGATTTTGCCTTGCAAGGCCTACTTAAATCCAGCCTCAAGCCTGGCTTTTGCCTTGTAAGGCCTGCTTAAATCCAGCCCCAGCCTGGCCTTTTCCTTGCAAGGCCTGCCTAAAGCCAGCCCCAGCTTGACCTTTGCCTTGAAAGGCCTGCCTAAAGCCAGTCGAATCCTGGCTTTTGCCTTGCAAGGCCTGCCTAAAGCCAGCCCCAGCCTGGCTTTTGCCTTGCAAGGACAACCTAAAGCCATCCCCAGCCTGGCTTTTACCTTGCAAGGCCTGCCTATAGCCAGCCCCAGCCTGGCTTTTGCCTTGCAAGGCTTGCCTTAAGCCAGGTACTTTTACATGTTAAATTTGATGAGTCCGCATATGATTAATAGTTGGACAAACTCAGTACACTGCATATAGATATTATATAGTAGCTACACTTGGAAGACTATGCTGGCTTCAACTCTGTGGTGGAGATGTTTGAAATTCATTTTAGCCTATGGACATTATACCCTGGCACCTGGTGAGAGCTTGATGGGTGCTTCTTGGTGATACTCTCAAATTACACTTAAGAATAGTGTAAGTGATCGATGTCAAATATAGTAACCCAACTAGGTTGGGGTCGAATCCCATAGAGAACAATATGTAGGCGATTAGGAATGTAAGAGAATTATCACTTATCGCGCAATGCCAAACACTTAGATTTTAGTTGTGAAAATATTTATATCTAAATGCAAAAATATAAACTAACCTAGAAAGCAAGTAAAATGATCAATGGCAACAAGTATAGATGCATCAGGAATTACACTCAAGTAACGATCCAATGTATTTTACGATTTTACAAATATGAGTGAGTTTATATTAATTAGCCACGACTAATAATTCTTAATTAACTTTGTCCAAAGACTAACAAGACTTCCTAATTGAATTATTCCTAACCCAATTAAGAGATTAAGCACACCCGGATATGGCTACAAGTAGTTCAATCCTATTCCTAGGTAGAATCTATAAAATAAGGGTTAAAACCACAAGTTCTTGTTAATTAATCTTTCCCAACCCCAAATTATCTTTTCCAAAATTAGTTCGGAGTTAATGGGCGAGTCCTAGGGTTAGCTAATTCCTTTGGAAACATTAAAGAACAAGAATAATTAAAGAAACAATAGCTTGCTTCATAAAATATGAAAAATCATTCAATACATAAGCACAACAAGGTATTTAATCTACACTTTAAACATGAATATTTCCATAAACAAGAATTAGTGTTGGAAATAAATATTACACATTTAAATATTCAATACAAAGCAAGAAAATAAAGAAATAAACATAAATGGGTAAGAAATCCTTAACCACAAGCTTGAAATCTTCAAACCCCAAGTGTGTGTGCAAACCCTAGCTTCCAAAAATGTTCTCTCTAGTCTTCAAGACTCACAATATGATAAAACAATGCAAAAGATACCGAAAATATCTGTTAGGTCGAGTATATGTGGGTTTGGGATTGGGAAAATGTGATTTTACAAATCTGTCCAGATATGATGCCCGTTGACCGCACCTGCAGACAAATCCTCGTAGGTGCGGCTCCGCAGATGCGGATTCCACATCGCAGGTGCGATTCCAAGTGATGTTATTCTTTTTCGCAGATGCGGACTAAATTACCGCACCTGCGGTTCCACAGGTACGGATACCACGTCGCAGGTGCGGCCTCAGTACAATTGAGCCAGTTTCGCAGGTACGAAGCACTTCTTCGCAGGTGCAATGTCGCACCAGCAACCAAAAGTCCGCAAGTGCGGAATCACTGAAGCCTTTTGTGTTTTTCTCACCAAATTTGTGTTCAATTCCACTTCAATTCAACGCCAATCACTTCATAGCATCATTTCTTTGAAAGACGAACAATACACACTATAAACGACCTCATGTTAACATTAAAGGATGCAAAATCTAGTGAAAAAGAGCTAAAATGAGTGGTAAAATCAACTCTCATCAACACCCCCAACTTAAAGATTTTGCTTGTCCTCAAGCAAATCAAAACCAACAACTCAATGAGATTCTACCATTTAAAGCACAAGTCATATTGCTAACAGTTACAAATCACATTCTCCAACTAAGCATTACACTTATGGATTTGGTTGGTACTAATAATTAGGCTCAAGTATGCATCTTACCCGAATAGCTCCCTCATAAGAAAAACTTTCAAGAAGCACAAGGGGGTTTCAAAATAATCAAGTGACAAGAATAAGCCTCAAGGAGTGACTCAAAAGCACTATTCTACTACATATGCTCAACTCATTCATTTCCAGATATATCAATTTCACCAATCCATCCTAATTCATGTGACCTCATAAGAAAGAAAGTCCCAAAATCACCATATTTACAAGATCAACACAAGGGACAAATTCACAAAGACACTTACTCTCACAAAAAAAAATTTCAAGTGTTACAACATATCATGCCATAGACTTGTCCTTATTTTAATTCATCGCCTTTTCAAGAACATTCGGTTGGAGATCCCATAAGAACTTTTTAAGCTTGTAATGTAGGCTTAGGGAAAGGCCGGATAAACATTTGGGTACAAGTGACTACACCTTCCTTGAACACTACTCACATTTTTCTTTCTTGTTGCCCTTTGTTTCTTTTCGAGCCACATATCCCTCATTGGCTCCTAGTTACCAACATCGAACCACCTTAAATACCTCTCTAATCTTCTTCAAGGCTCCATATTTCTATATATATATACAAATATTTCTTTTTTGTTTTTTAATATTTTTCTTTTGGAGCTTGAATAATTTCATGTGAACACAGGTATAGGTTCCTACACTCAATATACAACCTTACCAATTTGCAACTTGACACCACACCCCCAACTTAGGCTTTTAGCCTCATTCTCAATGTTCAAGGAGAGACGAGTTCAAAAGAGGGTATTATTTTACAAAATGGGAAAGGTTTGTAATAAGGTGACCAAAGAAAAGGTTAACGGCCCAAATAGGGTAACTAGTGATAATATTTATGCAATGGTAATCTTGAAAGGCAAAAGAGGTTTTTCAAATGACACAAAGAATGCCTAAGGTCATTTCTCCAACCAACCGTAATTATCATTAGCATTGCAAGAACACCAGGGCAAGTTTTAGATGATGGAGTAAACACAAGAATTATTTACACAAACTCTAACACACATGGCACATGAACTAGTCAAGACAGTTCAAGTTTACTTCCTAATAAGAGCACCTAGAGCAGTGTCATGCAAACTAGTGGGCAAAGAGTCACTAAAAGAGCCAAAAGTTCATCACACAAATTATTCTTTACCCTGCAACTTATATATATATATATATATATATA
>ML327320.1:0-43969 GCA_005239505.1 Nicotiana paniculata
AATATTTACATCGAAAATAGTATAGAATTTGGGTGTGGTCAAAAAATAGTTGTTCACATTACTCTCATCATGGCATCAGTACAATAAGTGGTTTACAGTTTTGCTAACAACTCGGAAATCTCCCGAGTGCAAACTGGGGCAGAAAATTTTGTTTGTTTTGTTATTTCGATTGCAGGCACCCACATGGAGAACGAGGGAAGACATTTCAGAATTTATTTCAGAGTCATTTCAAGTTGCAAGTCAGTAGCAGGAGCCCACCTGGAGAACGAGGGAAATTATTTCAGAATCAATTCAGAATAGAAGAAAAACAAAAAAAAAAAAGAAAAGAAAAGAAGAAGCATCCAAAATGCAGAAGCGGAGGCAATATGTGGATTGCTCAAGACATGTCAGATTCACAAGCTTTGCATGTCCCGTCGTGCTCCGGAGAAGCCGTGGAAGAATAAATCAACACCTGCAACTACCAAGCGCCAAGGTTCAAATCTAAAGTTTGCGTGAAGACCATTCAAGACTCAAGATCAAGCTTCAGAAGACTTATAAATTGGAACCTTGTAACTCATAGTAGACAGGTTTAGTTAGTCTTTTTCATTTTCGATTTGATGTAATAACAGGGCCGCGGACCGGAACCTCGACGGAACGGAACCTCAATCGGATCTCCACCTCGGTATACTCCATCACTCTTTCTACCTCTGAACTACACGTGGCCTGATTCCTTTATAGCCAAAGATATGTAGGCAGCTCAGATACCAGGGTTCGGCCACATTTTCTTTTCTTTTAGTTTTTGGTCTCTCTAAATAAGGGTCGGGTCAAAAAACCTGTCTAGTTATTTTTTATCTGAAAATTCTTCGTGTTTCCAATCAAAGAGGGGCAGCTGTAGACACGTAATTTTTGACCCTCCCCAAGATATTATACATTTTTGCGTCTAAATATTTAGTTTAGGCTCAATATCACTATTTTTATTAGTTTTGACTCTTTTACTTTATTTTAAGCACACAAATTTAAAATTACAAAAATAGTTCATATTTCTCTATTTAATTCTCGTATTAGGTGTTTTAGAAGGATACATTACTCTGAACCTATTTTTATTTTAATATAATCTTTGAAAAATATGAGTTAAATTGGAGCTTGGTGATATGTGATTAGAAATGAAATTGGACCTAAATGTTATGGAATGAGGTAAAATACGAGTTGTTAGTGTTCTAATTTGTCGTAGGTCTATTTATTAATTTATCGTAGGAGTATGCTTAGGCTGACCACACTTAGGTAGGCAATTGTAGGATATTTCTATTTGTTTGCTTTTAGTTTCGAGGTGAGAGGTCGCCTCCTTTAGTTAGTTAATTCATCTGGGGAATGCCCCGTAGACTCTGTATATATTTTTACCCGGGGTATGTCCCGAAGTATTTTGTATTTGAAGACCAACGATGGAACACTTTGAGGAGGCATAGAATAATATTTTTACTTTTACTTTTATTTTTACTTTTATTTTATAATAAAAAAGGATTGAGGATGGAATTGAAAATAACAAGGCCAACATAGATATTGTATGTGGGTGGGTGTCACGACCCAAATTCCCAACCTCAGGGATCGTGATGGCGCCTAACACCACACTTGTTAGGCAAGTCAATGTTAGAAGTCATTTAGCTAATTTCCTGATTAATTACTTGAGCATAAATAAATAAATTTCAATTGAACCTAATTAAAACAATTCCCAACAAAATAAAATAAGATGATAACAATAGTTATGTAAACAACGCTAAGACTATCCCCGTGTCTGGTGTTATAATCCACGAACTTCTAAGGAATACTACAAATAATGGCTGAAATAAATAGTATAACTATTCTGAATGGTATAAAACAGTGTATGTAAAATAGGAGAAGACTCTCGGAATCTGCGAAAGCCGGCAGATGTACCTCGTGTCTCCAAATGAATCGGGTGGTCATCCTGGAATCCTCTACTGCTGATTAGAACCTGGATCTGTACAAAAGAGCACAGAGTGTAGTATCAGTACAATCGACCCCATGTACTGAGTAAGTGCCGAGCCTAACCTCGGCGAAGTTATGACGAGGCTAAGGCGGGGCTTTTAATAACAAACCTATGATATATATATATATATATATATATATATATACGATAACACAATAAAATAATTCTACACGAACAAGAAAAATGTAACTGAGGCAATAATTATAACACAAGAAGGAAATCCAAACACATCAATTCAAATAATGCAACAATAATAAAATAACACAACCGCCTCTTTCAAGCCTCAGCTATAACTAGTTCTCAAAAATTTCCAAGTTTCCAAACTTTAACTTTAAATAAAAGTAGTGCCAAAATATGAATAATAGTAATATAAAATAGTAAGTTTTGAAATCTTTGTTTTTCAAAAACCAGTAAAACATTTTTGAAATTCAGTAAAACATAAGTGTCCTCCCTTATCGCTCTTTGTTGCGGCGTGCAACCCGCTCCCACCTGTCCACCCTTATTGCTCCTCCCTAAATATATCACCCTTATCACTCCTGTTGCGGCGTGCAACCCGATCCCACCTATCCACCCTTATCACTCCTTGTTGCAGCGTGCAACCCGCTCCCACTAGACAACCACATCTCTTTATTTATAAAAATATTTTCACAATTTGAGTCCAAGCCTTTCACAATATTTATGTCTCAACAATTGTAAACAAAACAAGTTTCGCTTTAAATAATAGAAAGAGCAGAATATGAAATAATGACAATAAAACAATGAATGTTCCAGCCTTTAATTTATAAACAATAAAATATAATTGTCCTCCCTTATCGCTCCTTGTTGCAGCGTGCAACCCGATCCCATCTATCCACCCTTATTGCTCCCCCTATATATATATATATCACCCTTGTTGCTCCTGTTGCAGCGTGCAACCCGATCCCACCTGTCCACCCTTATCACTCCTTGTTGCGGCGTGCAACCCGCTCCCACCAGACTTATCATATCCTTATATTAACTTATGAAAACTTTCACAATTCAGGGCAAGCCTTTCACAACATTATTGTTTCAACAATACATCGCAGCCTTATATTAATTCATAATGTTTTCTCAATTAAGGCCAAGCCTTTCATAATATTTCTCTTTCAACAATACTCACAGGAATATCAATGTGCATATATATATATATATATATATATATATATATATAAACTTCATAAAATGACACCAAACTGCTCAATCAATTGTCCTACAAGGGAACCCAATAAACAATCAATACTCTTTATACACTCGCCACAACAATTGGCAACAATCAATCGAAACCACACAACCACGTAAACCTCAACAATCATAAGACAGTTAAACTGTATTCCTCGTCACTTTCTCAATATTATCAACAATGAAACCAAGAAGACAACAACGCTAGATAGTCATAGAACAATTTAGACAAAAATCAATTAAGTTGGAACGGGGAAGGGATCATGCTTAACGGACAAAGTGGGTGGTGCATAGATACTCGTCACCTCACCTATACACCACACCCATGCATTTCACAAAGCAAACAATTGGGGACTCCTATTGCCTCAAACCAAAGTTAGACCAAACATTTACCTCAATTTCGTAAGCCACTTACTGCTTAATTACAACTTTTTCTTTTGGAATTCACCTCCAACCCCCTCGAATCTAATCTAACACATGGTGTTGCCAAATCAATGGCATGTCTCGTGAAACTGAAAATTGTGACTCCCCTTCATTAAATCCAGTTATGCCACTAATGTTGTAGGTTGGCGGATGATAGGACGTAGGCTAGAGCTTGCACTGTTCATAGCATATTTGCATAATTTTGTAATGGAAGTACTCAAGTGGTATAATTTGACAAGCTCAAGAATGTAGTATGGCATGGCATCCACCGTGCCATCATTTTGAACAGCCATAGATAAAAGCAAACTTAACTGAAGTTTTCCTCCGTCAATGCACACGCTTCACACGTAAAATTTCGAATGGTGCAATTTGATATAACTTCCTGAGTAGAGTATTGGCATGTTTAGGTTCAATCACAGCAGCGTGAACTTTTACAGCGGGTTGGAGGTGAGGCAAAAGGGATGGCTTTTCAGGTATATATGTGCATGATTTGTGGAGATACACTCATTCTTATCGCTATATAACTTCTAAAAGTGTCTCCTTTGCTTATATTTTGGGTACCACCGGCGCCGGCGCCGGCGATATTGTTTAAAAGGGCAATGTCGTGATTGACCCCCTCTTTTTTTTCCTTCCTTTTTCTCCACAAGAACACACTGTGAAATACTTGCGAATTACACTAAAAAAAATCTTTTACCAAACAGGTTTCGGTTCAAATATGATGAAGTTGAGTTGATTTTTCGATTGACTGTTTATGAATAATTAGGTTGTAGGGTATATTTGTAGTATGGGGTTTGGACTCTAGTGTTGAAATTTGATTTCTGGCATGCAAAATTTTCGTTTTCCCGTCTCTTTCTACTTATTTAAATCTTTTCGTATTACAAGGGTTAAATTGACCATTTTTTTTTGGTATGATATATATAAATTCATTTTTCGGGCTATGAACTTCGGAATTCGATTTCGGGCATACGTTTAGATCCCATATTTTACTGCGGACCTTCCGGGATCGTTGAAACACAGATCCGGGTCCGTTTGCTCAAATGTTGGCCGAAGTCAACTCAAACCAAAATTTAATTCTAAAAATTATTATTTCTTATATTTTCACATAAAAATTTTCCGGTTTCACGCCCGGACTGCGCACGAAAATCGAGGTAGTTAAAATTATTCTTTTTATAACTAATAAGTCTAGAACGGAGTCTAAATTCATAAACATCTTGGAGAGGATCAGGATCAGCAGCAGAAGCACTGTTAAAAATTATAGTTAAAATGGTAATAGCTAAAAGGATCATGTTGTTTTTGGTGGAAGAAGCCACGGAGATCTAAAGGAGGAATTGAAGTTATAGTACGTAGAAAATTAAGGAGAGAAAATGTTAGCTTTATTTAATTTATAGGAGTTTCTATCGTTTGCATGAGATCATGATAGATCAATTCGGGGGGTCCATATATATATATATGTGATCCAAGTTATTCAATTAACCCACTGCAACTAAGTTGGTGCGACTTGTCTACCGGTGCATTACAAAAGGCTAATGCAAATTAAGAAAATTTTAATAGTTTCACCCATGCTATTCAAACCGAATCAGAAAATCACATCAAATTGAAAAGTCAAACTAAACTGATTAGGTTTGTTTTGATTTATTTTGGTATTAAGTAAAAAATTCTAACCAAACCGACTCATAATGTTTATATATATATTTTTAAGAGAATATAAATTTTTTTAACTCTAATAGGATGTACTTTTTAGTAGAACTATGAAGTACATCTTTTTATTTTTCGCTTTAAATAATGGTTTGTAGCATCACTTTCTTATTAAGTTGAAATGCGTTAATCTTTTTGTTATTTAATATTCATATGTCAAGATTTGTTAAACTCTTAAATCTGTTTGAAATGGTATTTAATTGATAATTTTAAGATTAAATAGAATATATCATATTAATAGTTGTGTTTAATTATTTAATTAGGTTAACCTCGATCATGTACATCAACGAAAAATTATTCTTAGATGACAAAAAAAATAACTATCATATGTTAGTAAGATTAAAATGATATTTATATAACAAAATAACTTGAAAACCTAAAACAACGGACAAAACCAATCCAATCCTAACCGATATAGCTAATTTTGTTCAATTTTAATAAAAACATTAACAATTCGTCTCATGTACAGTTCACTATAACTTTCACCATAACTTTACATTGTATGTCCCTCTGTTTGTATGTTTTCTCTTTTTGTTCGGTGCAAACTCTTTCCCCCTATAGTCCTGGAGTTTCTCCAATTCTTGACTCGTATTTGATAGTGAATTTGTATTTTCTACGTTGCAGGTTAGTTGATGTTTTATACTTTAATACCACGTACAAGAGGGGATAATTTACGTGGTGTCAAATTTTTACGTGCACTGATTGTAGAATTAGATCTGGTTCATCTATGAGTTCCTTATTCTACTATTGAGGAATAAATAAAACATAAGTAAAGAACAAAATCATTTTTACGTGGAAAACTCCCGACTCAAAAGGTGAAATAACAACATTTACAAAACTCTTGTAAACCTAAGGATTACCTCTAACCCTTATAGCAACCAGCCACAGGCTGTTGCGACAGCTTCAAGTTAACTCTAGCTTAAACAATATAACTCAAAGTACCTTATACAAATACTTCTACAGAAAGCTGAAAGGTACAATTAAAAAGCCCTACTACAATTGAACTAGAATAAAAGACAGACACTTAGAACTAATTCTTCGATCTGGTTCATATAGTTCTAGGTTCACACACTTGAAACACAACCGAAGTGCTTGCAAAAGCATGAAATGATCTTTTGATTATTAACATACCATATTCGAGAACCAAGTTTCATGTTCCAACTTGGTGTGCTACTAGACTGATATACAGATTGTTAATGACTAATTTTGACCCTCCCTCTCTTCTAATTAAATTATTACGCTTCTTGACCTATAATAATATAATAAGGTATTTGTGACATTATTATTCAAATTATCTATTTTTCTGGAAACATATATATAATATAATAAGTAATAATGGTAGTAATAATAATTACTAATATCAATTATATGCTCATAATTACTAATACTAATAGTTAAGGCCAATCATTGGCTATAAACACCGGCTTAAATGCCTCACCTTACAATCGAACGACTACTAGTAAATGCAACTACACTAAAGTATAAATATCTCTGCCTATTACTTATAATTTATTTTTTCGTTTTTGGTTGAGCTTAATCGTCTTGAAGTTGGTTGTGAGTATTACTTCCTCCGGTTAGTTGTGAGGGAACAACAAGAAGAGCAACCAAAAACAAATCCAGTTAAAAAAGAGAAAATGATTCGTATGGAAAATATTTGATTGAAATCTCCGTATGTTGTTCTTAATAAACAAAAATGAAGGGGGCAATATTGGAAAGAAGGAAAGTATAGATGAAGGTGTCCCTTCCATTATGTTAAACGAGACAATGAATGCTACTGAAAAATTGGCCTACTGCAACGGTTGGAAAACCATTCCCATAGACCGTCTAACCGTTGCCATATATATATGGGAACGGTTTATAGACCGTTCCATCAGTCCTCGTGGCAATAGGTCCATGGGAACGGTTCTTGCAACGGTTTGCATCTCCGTGATTATAGATGCATCTATCGCAAAGGTTTTCCCTTACTCTGTTGGAACGATTATATTTTCCAATTGGAACGGTTTAAAACCGTTACTATAGTGTGTATGGAACGGTTCTTAACCGTTACCATATTATTTAATGCAACACTTTGTAAGCTATATTACGGTTATTTATGGATATAACAACGCTTCCTTTACCCTATTGCAACAATTTTGTTTTTGTCTGGGAACAGTTTATAGGTCATTATGGAACGGTTTATGTGACCTATCGCAACGGTTTGCATTGTATCATGGAACGCCATTTTATGTTCTACTGCAACGGTTCTGGTAGGCTATTGTAACAGTTCAGTTGAAACAAAAATATAGCCCCTATTATAAATGAATATTTATATATATAAAATAAATTATAATAACACTAAAATTTAAATAAATCATAAAATGAAACTTTTAATAATATACATTATCTATCAAGCAAATAATATACATAAAGCAAATGTTCTACCCCAAATGCATAAGTTTAATACATTTCAATAGAGTAAGTTTCAAAAAGATTGATAACAAAAGATTCCTATAGAACATTCATCTATAGCAATTCAAAATTCATCTCAAGTAAGGTCTAGTTCTTCACTTTCATCATCTTCTTCGATTTCTTGATTTACTCCACCTACAAAAGAGGATAAATAAATTCATTACTCTTCAAGAGGATAAACTAAGTCATAGCTTGAAAGAAAAACAAGTACATCACCCCGCCATCATTGAAAATATCATTACCAAGAGTTCTATCATGAAAACAACAACAACTAAATTGTTAGTCCTTTCAAAAGTAACCTTCGTCAATGCTGGAGCTATAGGAACAATGTTTAGATTGTGTCATGTGTCAATGACAACCATCTCAACTATGCAAATTATGTCTAGGGATCAAAATGTATTCATTCATTTTAAATTCAATGTATGTTGAGTGGCTAAGTAAATTAAATGCTGACCAATCGACTTC
Organism: Nicotiana paniculata; assembly: GCA_005239505.1. Classification (NCBI taxonomy): domain Eukaryota; kingdom Viridiplantae; phylum Streptophyta; class Magnoliopsida; order Solanales; family Solanaceae; genus Nicotiana; species Nicotiana paniculata. The sequence continues at coordinate 8,210 of ML327320.1, forward strand.
TCCAAATAAAGATCCATGTTAAATCCAATGTTGATAAATGCTATCAGTTTTCATAATCAGATGAGCACTGTATCATGTTTCAGTTAATATTATCCGACACGAAAATGCAAAATAAGGGTACAGAAACACACATCTACAATTAACAAGTTGTATTAGTAATGCCACCAACAATCAGCAGCAGGGCGTGTAGGTGCCAAGCTTCAAAAAATACATATCCAAAAATCACGAAACCTATCGTCGACCAAAAAATCACAACCAAACAGCAAGCAGGCAATGGGTTTTAAGGAAACTTAAAGCAACATTATGCTTGACAGGCAACTGAAAGCTTCAGGAGAACTGTTTAATGCAAGTAAAACCACTACATAATTATTAGCAAAGGTCGACTTGGCTTGAGAAGTATATAAATGCCACATTCAAAAGTTTTAGAAATTATTGTATATCTATCTGACGCAAATTTGGTTTCCAGTCACTTTGTAGTGGACCTAAATTGATGCACCAATTTCATTCTGTGTACCATAAGTTTTTAAACCGTGATAGTTCGACAACCTTTACCGTGAAGGTAGATTAATGATTAAACATACTCATTATCTAATCATTTTTTATAAGATAAGTAAATATTATTAAGACAAGTACCAAGATTGTACTGCAAAATACAAATTACAACAGTACTAGAGATCGCTATATAGCAGTTAAGCATACTCATCTCAATGAATCTAAAAAGTCTCGTTTATCTGTTTAGCTCCTTCTCCAAACAGGCCAACAAGGCAGTCAACAAGGACATAAATAGCAGCACAACAAATAAACTTAATGGCAACAACCAACAAGTCAACAAGGCAGTCAGCAACACAAAAGATATCACTATCAAGTGCCATACCACAAGGCACAAGCCATACATTTTGCAACTATTCCAAATGTTAGGTATTTTCTTTCTTTTTTTTTTCTTTCATTTGCGTGACTAAGTGCCATAGGCAAAGTAAAAAAAAACTATTTAGACTTTGCGATACAGAAAAGTGGTAGAAGAAGAAGTACAAGGAAAGATGAGGAGAAGAAATAGAAGATGTATAATATTTGGTAAGCACTGACCTTGATTGTTACTACCGGCAGATGGTCGATTGTTTAGTTGAGAAGCAACTTGTTGTGCAGAGGAAGCTTCTACAAACCTTAGCATGTCAGCATCAAGTCGCAATTCTGGGTTCAGACGCTGAAGTCGTGCGACGACGTTCATTGTAATATGTTGTTCCACAGCATCCTTTTGTTCATTCAACTTTTCCAACATTCTTTGTTGCATCATCCCTTCCATTTTCCTCCATTTTCTGTTGCATCCTCTCATCCAAATGATCCTCCACCATATTTCTATAATACCAATAGAGATTCATGCACTTTTTTCAAGGACATAATGTTTCATTTTCTTGGGCGGCTCGTTCAAATGCCTTATCAAGAAAAGAATTCACTCCACAAATATACTCATTCGTCCATCTTAGCAGATTCATTCAACTTTTGTCACTGTAATCCATAATTATCCTATATAACATATTCAAATAACCAAAATTAATATTAAAGGTAAGCAAAGTTAACTCTTATCCATATAATCCCCCCCCCCCCCNATATCACCAATTTCACAAAGATATATCATGTAAAGAAGGACTTTTTAATGGAACTGATACATATACAACATAAACTGGCCAAAGTGGATACCATTACTGGTAACACCTGGTATTGGGAATTCATTGGCATGTTTCTCTCAAAATCAAGCTATCAAACGAAACAAAACTAGAGCTAAATCATCTCATAGTATTCCTCCTTCATATTTTCCAAGCTCATCAGCTAGTCAAAGATCAGATAAAATATATCCAAAGGAGACTAGTCTTGATACTGATTATATAAAAGAGAAAGCTCAAGTTGTTGCAGCGTTGCTTCTCCAACACCATCAGCAAAATGGAACACTTACTCCGTTTGAACGCTCAGTTTCTCTAAGGGAAGCTTTAGCATCATCTATGAGGCAAAAGAGGATTCCCAGAAGTTCAAGTTCTCGTCCGAGTTTACTGTCTGGTTCTCTAACCCAACACCTGGAGATTCCTAATCAGGTCTTGCTATTTTATTTCCCTCAAATTAATTTCCAAGAGCTATTTTGAGATTTCATTAAACAAGAGGATTAACATATTATAAATTCTTTTCACGAAGATATAAAGTAGAAACTTGCAATAACTCTTTAGAGTCCTAAGGACTTGTCAAGTCTTATACACTAGTAACAACAGAATATTCAAAAGTCCATTTTGTACTTTACCTCATTCTCATTTGTGAAATCTTGTGATTGTTCAAAGTTATTCCTAGATTGTTTGTTGATTAATTTTGTTGCAATTTCCAACAAAGATAATTTAACTGTTACCTCTTCTTCAAAAACAAATTAATTAAGAGTACTAATTTAAAGAGTAAGAATCAATTCTTCATAAGATTCTACAACATCAATCTCTTTGTATTATCATATTTTCCTTTGTTGTAAAACCTTGTTTCAAACAAGAAGCACTTCAAATATTTTGTGGACACTATTACTTGGAAGGATCAAAAGGCAGAGGCAACAAACAGGACATACTCGAAATTAAAGTTTTATGGGATTGATTTTGGAATCAAATAGCCAATGAAATTGCAGAAAAAGGAAAGAGTAAGGAGCTCGGGACATACTTCAGCTTTCTGGTAACACCTGGTATTGGGGCTGCATGACAGATCCGACGCTTCAGCAAAGGATTTACGAGAGATGACTTACCAACATTTGGATACCCGACTACACCAGCTCAAACCTGTCAAAACATATAAAATATCTCACTTAGAAAAAATAACACAGAAGAAGCAGATATTAAGTCTGCTAGGTTAACACGAGAAGTAGCTCGTTAATTTTCTCATTTCATCAACTAGTGTACCAAATAAGAATCTTCTATTTTGGTACATAATTTTCAAGTGTTGTTCATCAGTACATTGGTACAAGAGTATGGACATACAAATAATGCTTTTCAAGAATTAGAGTGAGAATTTGCAAAATAAAATGCAAAATTAGAAAATCAAAAAACTTACCGCAATTTATCCCACAACTATCAGTTGCAATATCTTCCTCACTAATTGAATCTACAAGCTATAGCTCAACTATTGAGAAATTGCAAAAAGAGGTCGTCGAGCTTAGTTGAAAAAAAAACCCTAAAATTTTGCGACTATTTGAAAATGTGAAGCTTGGGTTAATAAAAGGAGATGGTTGTTTGGGGTGGAGGAGAAGAAGTTTATAGGTGATGAAAAAAGAAATCAAAATTCAGAACTAGTCGAAGAGCTGGAATGATTTTGTTGAGGCGGGATGGTGGTTGTTGTCGACGGCCATAGAAGGAGTGGTTGTTGACGGCCGTCGTTGTTACAGAGACGGAGGTTCTACAGCTGAGGTTAACGGCGGGATGGTGGCAGAGTCGACGGTTGATGGTCGCCTTCCATCATTTTTAAAGACAGCGTTTTGGGTGAAGGCGATGATTGTGATGCTCTTTGTTTTTTGTTTTACTAATAATTAGGCAAAACTTATTATATTTCATAACCAGTCCACAAAAATATAATGTGCTAAAAATAGGGCTTCTGGCGCCACTTTTACCAAAATTTAGGGGGCCGAAATTATAGGAGGGAAATAATAACCGTCCCCATTGCAATTTTTTAAAGATTCGTGGCAATAGATATATTTATTGGCACGGTTATTATAAGTGTTGCAAAAAATAAAACCCTATGGGAACGATTTCTAATTAATGTTAACAGTTTTGTAGCCAAAGTGTGCTGGTATTACCTATGTAATATTGCAACAGTTAGAACCGTTCCGATAACCTATCTATAGGAATGATTTCTGAAACGTTGCCAAAACATCCGTTACAATAGGACCATTTTCTTGTAGTGGGAGTTATCGGAAGATTTGATGAGTGGTTGAAGAAGGATGATGCTGAATATAATTCCAATCCGTTCAGATTAGTGAGAACGCCCATTGCAAAGTCATTCTTTACCGAGCTTGTGGATCCTAATTCTGATCTTTCAGATACAGTAAGTTATTAATTTTGTTTTTTGAATTAGTTTTCAACTGTATATGTCAAAAACTTCAGCCTTTGAAGTTATGCTGAAGTTTTTTACAAAAAAACTTCATCACATAGGGAGCCTAAGTGTTTGCAAATAAACTAAAAAACTTCAGCTTATTTTTATTGTATAGAAAGCAGGACATAACTTAAGGCATATATTTAGTGCTAAAGTTTAGCAATTAAAACTAAAACTTCAGCTTGTTTATGAATTAAAATTAAAACTTCAGCTCCCCAATATGCTGAAGTTTGGAAAATGAACAACACAACTTCAACCTTTATGCTGAAGTTTTGACATGCAGTCTCTAGTTATTTTTTATTTGTAAACTCTTTAAATCAAACATGCTGTAGCTATTTCACATATTTTCTTTTTTGTTCTATTGCAGCATATGGAAGTGGTCATGTATTTCTTGCGGAAACAATATTGCTATCACCTTCCAAAATATTCAAAAGCAAGATGTGCAATTACAGATTTACTGTTTGATCAGTATATGACCGAGCTAGGTACTCTTCATCCTACAGACGATGAAAAGGAAAAAAAATTAAAAGAGAGGAAAAAGGCAAAAGCAAATTAAAGAAAAAGAGGATATCCAAAAAACAACAGGAAGAACTTCTAAAAAAGAAGAAAAAGAAGAGGAGTTTCCGGAACTTTCATTGTATACTTGGATTGGTGATGAATCAACTGGTGAATAGGTAGCCAACTACGTAAGAGGCACTGGCCTCTCATGTGGTATCTCATGGGCATGTGCTGAAAAAGTATTTTTTCTATTTCGACTTCCGCCAAAAGGAAAGCAGAAATCAACGCACTACTTTTTTGGAATTTTGAGCTTTAAAGAGAAAACTATATATGCGTATGATTCCTTAAAAAATATATCATATGAAAGTGCGGTTAAACATGTCGACATTTATGCCCAGTTGATCCCACATTGTCTCCAAAGCTTGGAATTTGTGTCACTCAATAAAACTTGGGTGGAAAATATTGTGGATAAATTTCAAATTAGGTGGATGAAGACCCCTGCAGGTTAACAAGTACGTGTTTGGCATATCTTTTAACGATGCATCTTATGTTTATTATTTCTTGTCTTAACAATTCTTCAATTGTTTGTTTCATGTGTTTTTTGTAGTGTTGATTGTGGTATATATACTCTTAAGTTCATGGACATGCGGTTGAAGATAGAAGATGTCGATAATTGTAATGAAAGGCAGGTACTGACATTCAGGAGAGAATTGGCTGCAAATCTGTGGGCTCATGCAATGTGAAAAAAGGAAAGCGACTATGATACTCCAGAAGAGATTTTAGGAGATGACTATGGAGAACATGAAGATAGTTTATGTGAATTTTTTTAATAGAGTGTAACTTGTAAATGAAAAATAAAATTTTTCTTTTTGTGTTAAACTATTGAAGGCACCTCATATGCTGAAGTTTTATATAAAGCTGTATTTTTTTAACTTGATACTTATATTTTTTACATTTACTAGTTTCACCTACTACCTACTTATCTTATAACATTCAATTTCTCTGAATGTAAAGCATTAAACAGAGCTGAAAAGTAACTTTTACATTTACAGATATTAAATTGATTAGGTGCAATCTTTGGCTATATAAACAATCTCTTGACTTGAAAATTTCATAGTCATCCATAGACTCCTATCATAATTTTTTAAATTTATATTCAAAGATAAACAAGAAAGTGTTGACAAAGACATGCTTAATTGTATGCATGTAGGAATTTGTGGGAAGCAAGGGTATTGAAGGAGACGTCTAGAAATTTCATGTGTGAAGGAGATTGGCCATAGATTGTGGTGCATGACAAAACTCGAGTTCTGGGATATTTGTGATGCAGCACAAACTGTGGCCAGTCTCCTTCACATATGAAGGATGCTTCTCACGAATTTCTAGATGCATACCATTTAAGCATGTCTTTGCCAACATTTTCTTGTTTTCTCTTATGAAAGAAGACGGCTTTTTCTAAAAAAATCTTTGTTATCATGGAAAGTGGAAGCAAGATAGAAAGTATGAAATTCTAGAAGGACAAGTAGGACATGACTATGGAGAATATAAAGAGACTTTGTTTGAATTTCTTTGAATAGAGCATAACTTATAACTGGAAAATATTTTTTCTTTTTTTTTTCCAAGGATGTAAGCGAAAACGAAATTGGGATTTTCTGAATATACATTTAAGCATATCTGAATTTATGTGTTCTCTGTCTTTTAAATCTTTCTTCAGCCTAAGATGCTGAAGTTTTTCATAAAGCTCTTGGCGACTAAACTATCGAATCCAGGGATAAAAACTTCAGCACATAGGGAGCCTAAGTGTTTACAAATAAACTAAAAAACTTCAACATATTGTGCTGAAATTTTTGGAAAAGCTCTTGGGGACTAAACTATCCAATTAAAAACTTCAGCACATAGGGAGCCTAAATGTTTGGAAGTGAACTAATATAATTCAACATCGTCTACTGAAGTTTTTGAAAAAGGTCATGACTAAACTATCGAATCCAGGGATAAAAACTTCAGCACATAGGGAGCCTAAGTGCTTGCAAATAAACTATAAAACTTCAGCATATTATGTTGAAGTTTTTGGAAAAGCTCTTGGCGAGTAAACTATCGAATACATGGATAAAAACTTCAGCACATAGGGAGCTTAAGTGCTTGCAAATAAACTATAAAACTTCAACACTTACGATGGCGAGTAAACTATCGAATACAGGGATAAAAACTTCAGCACGTAGGGAGCCTAAGTGTTTGCAAATAAACTAAAAAACTTTAGCATAGTGTGCTGAAGTTTTTTGGAAAAGCTCATGACTAAACAATCGAATACATGGATAAAAACTTCAGCACATAGGGAGCCTAAGTGTTTGCAAATAAACGGAAAAACTTCAGCACACAGGGAGCCTAAGATGCTGAAGTTTTTCATAAAGCTCTTGGCGATATTTTTCAAATTAATACTTATCTTTTTGGAATTTATTAGCTACCTTTTGTCTTTTATCACCTACTTATCTTACATTTACGTTTATTATCTGAAATTGTATGAGGCTGAAGCAACATAACCACCTACTTGTCTTGTCACATTGTATTTGTCTGAACGTAAAACAGTAAAACAGATCTCAAAAGCTACTTTTACATTGATTGATAATAAATTGATTAGGTTCATTCTTTGGCTATATTTACAATTTCTTCACTTGAAAATTTATATTCATCCTTGGTGCTTTAGCTTTTTTTAAAGAAAGAATGTCTGGTGCAAGTGGAAGTAAGAAGCTTTAAATGGAGAGTTTGAAGTTTGATTGGAACAGTAACGTACCAATGTGTAATCTTAACCTTGGACGTAGTTGTGAAGGTTATGCAAGCTCATTTGACAAGGTTGTCCAGCAGAAGAAAAGAGTGTGGCATGTCTACAATTTTCTAGTCATAGAGATGAGTCTCTAAATAGCACCTATTCCTCTTCGTTCCCCTTTGTCTCATGTCTATAATTTTCTAGTCATGTAGACGTTCAATACCCTTGGATATCTTGGAACCTTAGATGACTCTCCATTAGTAGAATCTACTCCTCTTCATACCCTATGTGTCATGTCTATAATTTTTATAGTCATGGAGACGTTCATTCCCCTGGGAGATCTTCGAACCTTATATGACTCTCCATCAGTAGCACCTACTCCTCTTCATACCGCTTTGTGTTATGTCTATAATTTTCTAGTCATGGAGACGGTCATTCCCCTGGGAGATTTTCTATAATTTTCATGTTGTTGTTGTAGTTATTGTTAATTGTAATTGGTAGTGAAAATAAAATTAATTGTGTGAATAATGTGATCTCTGTCTTTTAAATCTTTCTTCTATTTGCATTATCAAATACATTTGTTTATTTTATCTTAGGTAGAAACTCGTAACACTATACTGAAATTTTTACAAATGAACTAATTAGGTATAGAATCCAGGGATAAGAACTTCAGCACATACGGAGTCTAAGTTTTTGGAAATGAACTAATTTACTTCGGCCTAATATGCTGAAGTTTTTGATAAATCTCTTGGGGACTAAACTATCCAATTAAAAACTTCAGTACATAGGGGAGCCTAAGTGCTTGCAAATGAACTAATTTACTTTAGTCTAATATGCTGAAATTTTTTTAAAATTGATATTTATCTTAATTAAAAACTTCAGCACACAGGGAGCCTAAGTTTTTGGAAATGAACTAATTTACTTCAGCCTAATATGCTGAAGTTTTTCATAAAGCTCTTGGCGACTAAACTATCCAATTAAAAACTTCAGCACATAGGGGAGGCTAAGTGTTTGCAAAAGAACTAATTTACTTTAGCTAATATGCTGAAGTTTTTTAAAATTGATACTTTTCTTAATTAAAAACTTCAGCACACAGAGGAGCCTAAGTTTTTGGAAATGAACTAATTTACTTTGGCCTAATATGCTGAAGTTTTTCATAAAGCTCTTGGCAACTAAACTATCCAATTAAAAACTTCAGCACATAGGGGAGCCTAAGTGTTTGCAAATGAACTAATTTAATTCAGCCTAATATGCTGAAGTTTTTTAAATTGATACTTATCTTTTTCACATTTACTTTTTGTCTTTCATCACCTACTATTTTACATTTACATTTCTTACTTGAAAATTAACGAGGCTGAAGCAACATTGGCCGTCTACTTGTTTTACCACCTACTTATCTTTCACATTGAATTTCTCTGAACATAAAACAGTGAAACATAACTGAAAAGTTATTTTTACATTTATAGATAATAAATTGATTAGGTGCTCTCTTTGGCTATATTAATAATCTTTTCACTTAAAAATTTCATAGTTATCCTTATACTTCTATCAAACTTCTTTTAATTTATATTCATCCTTAGTCTTTTATCTTTTTTCAAAGAAAAGAATGTCTGGTGCAAGCCGAAGTAAGAAGGTTTCAATGGAATAAATTATGTAGAAGTGGGAAAAATTTGAAGTCCGATTGGAACAATAACGTTCCAGTGTGTAACCTTATTCAAAAGTGGAATCAAATAAAGGCTGATTGGGAAAGAATCAGACCAAAGTTTATTGCCGATGAATCATTCCAGCACAAGATTAACCTTGAACGTAGTTTTCAAAGTTATCCAAGCTCATTTGACAAGGTTGTCAACCAGTTTGAATGTTTTAAGTTTCCCACCTGGGACGACTATTCCAAGCTGCAAAATGACCTGAAGAGTCATCCTTCTCTTATGGACAGAGTAGTAGTTGAACAAAGTGAGTTGCGTCGTGAGTTCAGCAAGTTGAAGATTTTGTGGTCTTTTGCCCGAGTATCCTATAGTTATCTCGGATTCTGATAATGACGAGATGTTTCGAGAAATTGATGAGTACTGTTATGATAGTGGGGATGATGCTTAGTTTTTGTAATCCTTCGCTTTTTATTTTTGTCAATGTATATGATGGTTGTTTTGTGTTGTTTTTGTAAATGAAACTTGAATATTTTATGCTTAAGTTTTCTGTGTGTGTGTTTAAGTATATGTATTTCACATACAATTTTAAAATGCAACAAAAAATGGAACCAAACCTGTAAGCCTGCGCAACAAACCTGTAAGCCTTCACAACAAAAAATGAGTGGTTTGTACTTCAGCAATATATAAAAGAGTGTAATTTTTTTTTTTGTTATTTGTACGAAAACAATTATATTTGAAATATATCATACAAAAATGAAAGTCTAAATTCAGACCAAAAATTATTGAACGTTGGAGTATTTCTCAGTTTGTTTCTTGGAATATGGATGAGGTGCTGGAGAGGATAAGCAAGTTGTTCTATTATGCCCAATTTGTTTACATCGACTGCATTTGGTAGACTTCCATGGTACTGATTCAGTCGCTGGCATATGCCTCTTCTTTTATCTTCTTCCTTGTAAAATCTCCACATCGGGAGGTTTTGTGACCTCAGATTCTACATTGGGTGGAATATCCCATGATTTTTGATCTCCCACAGTATTCACATGTCCTTCATATGTTTTCAACCATGTTTCCTTGAATACCATTTTGTGCAGTAATCAGATTTTTGCAAATATCTCTTATTAATTAGCAAAAATTGCATGTGTACAAGGCAATTCATCAAGTTGGAATTCCAAATAGTCACAAGTTCTTTTTTAAGTCCACAATGAATTCAATTCCTTCGCTATTTATTCTAAACAGCATTTCAAGGTTGAACACCTAAGAAGCAATTGAAAATTAAGATAAACTATATTAGTGTATTATTGATTCAAAAATAAAAAGTAAAACAGAACAAAACTTAACATACAAAAAAGAATGTTGAAGCTCATTGCACATAGGGGAGCCTAAGTGTTTGCAAATAAACTAAAAAACTGCAGCATATTGTGCTGAAGTTTTTGGAAAAGGTCATGACTAAACTATCGAATCCAGTTGAAAAGGTCATGACTAAACTATTGAATCCAGGGATAAAAATTTCAGCACATAGAGAGCCTAAGTGTTTGAAAATAAACTAAAAAACTTTAGCATATAGGGAAAACTTCAGCAAATAGGGAGCATAAGTGTTTGCAAATAAACTAAAAAACTTCAGCACATAGGGAAAAACTCTTGGCGAGTAAACTATCAAATACAGGGAAAACAACTTCAGCACATAGGGAGCCTAAGTATTTGCAAAATAAACTAAAAAACTTCAGCACAAACAGAACAAAAGTTCAGCACAAAAGAAATATACTCACAATCATTTTGCAAGCCAAGTCCATCTTCTTAGTCATCTCTTCTTTTGCCCATATAGATACTCTGTAAAAAGTTTCATTTACTTTTTTCCTCCGTTCGTAAAACCACTCTCCCAACTTTTCTTGGATGAAATCTAACATTCTTAAAATAGGCATCTCTCGTGCTTTTAGTAACACGGAATTCATTGATTCTACAATGTTTGTTGCCAGCATATCATAACGTCGTCGTGGGAACCATGATCGAGCCCATCTTTCTGTAGGCTCTTCCATTATGTAATTGTATAGTTTCTTGTCAAGACTTTTTAGTTGAGACATTAACTTATGAAAGTCTTCACGTTTGTATGACCTTGCAGCGCTTTCAAAAAGATTTATCACCATGGTTTTTGCATGGCTTTGTTTTAAATTTTTCTCAAAGTGATAGAGGCAGATACCATGGTGAGCTTCAGGATAAACTTTTCTAATCCCATTTGTAATCGACTGGTTTCTATCTGACAAGAAAACCAGTTCATCACGGACTTGAATTGCTTTTCTCATTTCTTCGAAAAACCAAATGTATGCCTCATTGTTTTCTGATTCTGCTACACCAAAAGATAGAGGAAATATTTGATTGTTTGCATCCTTTGATACAGCAACAAATAGAACGCCACGATATTTTAACTTTAAAAATGTTGCATCTACTGCAATAACAGGTATACAGTAGGACCAACCAACTATTGATGTTTCAGGAGCAAATAACATGTAACAAAATCTGTACAGTGAAACACAAAAAAAAAATCACCAGTTGTGAAGTTTAACTTCAGGATGATCGTTAGTATTTATTATGCTTACCGATTCTGCTCGTGTCTTTTTATACTTGTGTACGTTCCTTGGTTTCTATGCACCATCATGTGTAGGTATGAAGGAAGAATCTAGTAGTTCTCTTCCGGTGTTCCCCTTATGCAAGCAACATCTTTTTGAATAGCGCGCCATGCTTTGTGATATCCAATGTCAATTCCAAATTTCTTTTTCATTTCATTTTCTACAAAGGCTGGTGTAACCTCTATCATTTCGTCTCGAACATGTTCTAAAATTTGTTCACTTATAAAATTTGATGTAGCATACCTCTGATTTGATTTTTCTGTATCAACTGAGCATTCATGGTTGTTATCATATTTTATCACCCTGAAAAGTGTGGAATTTTTATTCTGGTAGCACGCACAATCCAACCACATTGCTCCTCAATGCATTTCAGCTCATATCTCTTTGAACATGATTTAACAGATGTGAATTCAACCTTTTGGATTATCTCCAAGTTGTAGAAAAATTTAGTCATATTTTTCTTGGTCTCAAAAATTGATCCTACTCTACTTCCTCAGGCAATGCATCATGCCTAAGTATTTTACATGGTGGGGATTCTTTCAGCTTTCTCCTCACTCTTTTTCTTGATTTCTTAGAGGCACTAGAAGTTTCATCAATCTCATCAACTGTATCTGATGTTACCGGTATTAATTTCATATTTTCTTCAACTTCGTTGTTGCATATCATTGCAGAAGGTAACAGAAAATTTTGTTGGATTGTGTGTTGGTTGTCAATTTGCATTATTAGATGTCCTTCTTCTTCTTGCTCATTGACAAACCGGTATGAATTTATTGGAGGAGGGGGTGATTGTTATAGCATTCTATATTCTGAAGCAGATGAAGGTTGTTTCTCGTTGTCTACTACCACTATTGGCTGCCATACTTCATGTTGATAATTAGAAAATTGTTCTGAAGCAGCTATAGTGTCAAGAGTTTGGTTGAATGTTTCAGGTTCTGAACAACCTATACCGTGAGAAATATGTTGTATTTTGTCGATGACAAAATGGCAATTCTTGTAGGCTGAATCAGTTGAGAGCAAATGTATACAAGTACTGAGTTCTTCATCTGAAGTTACAAGCATACCTTTGCTTGTATTTAGTTTGATATCAAACCATATTTTTACGGAAAATCTGCTTGAATCAATATTTGTAACTTCACCAATTTTTTCCAGGAAAGAACTGAATGATACTTGTCTACTAATAAGAACAAGCTTTGTATCATGAACCAAGTATTTGAAGCCTGTAGTCCACCTTCCATTGAAATTAAGTACAACACAAATTGAACTCATCATATAGAAACATATTTAGTGTCAAGTATTAGGATAAGAATTTAATTATGAAAAAAAGCTGAAGTTTGAGAAAATGTACTGGAGAACAAAGATAATGAAAAAGCCGATTAATGTAGGACAAAAGTTAAGCACAAACTATATTTTTAACTTGAGCATGCAGGAGAAAATTACATAGCGCATGAGAAAAACTTCAGCACACTGGGGAGCCTAAGTGTTTGCAAATAAACTAAAAAACTACAGCATATTGTGCTGAAGTGTTTGGAAAATGTCAGGACTAAACTATCGAATCCAGGGTTCAAAACTTCAGCACATAGGGATCCTAAGTGTTTCAAAATAAACTAAAAAACTTCAACATATTGTGTTGAAGTTTTTGGAAAAGGTCATGACTAAACTATCGAATACAGGGATAAAAACTTCAGCACATAGGAAGCCTAAGTGTTAACAAATAAACTAAAAAACTTCAGCATATTGTGCTGAAGTTTTTGGAAAAGCTCTTGGCGAGTAAACTATAGAATACAGAAAAAAAACTTCAGCACATAGGAAGCCTAAGTGTTTGCAAATAAACTAAAAAACTTCAGCATAATATGCTGAAATTTTTGGAAAAGCTCTTGGTGGGTAAACTATCGAATACAGGGATAAAAACTTCAGCACATAGGAAGCCTAAGTGTTTACAAATAAACTAAAAAACTTCAGCACATGTGCTGAAGTTTTTAGAAAAGCTCTTGGCGAGTAAACTATAGAATACAGGGAAAAAACTTCAGCGCATAGGAAGCCTAAGTGTTTGCATATAAACTAAAAAACTTCAGCACATTGTGCTGAAGTTTTTGGAAAAGCTCTTGACGAGTAGCCTATCGAATACAGGGATGAAAACTTCAGCACATAGAGAGCCTAAGTGTTTGAAAATAAACGAAAAAACTTCAGCACATTAGCAAATGAATGAAAACACTTGGGCACATCATGTGCTAAAGTATTAGCAAATTAACTAAAAAACTTCAGCAATAAAATAGTTAATGTAGCAATTATTTTGCGTTGGAGTATGTGTTACTGTAATAAATGAATTCACATCCAATTCATGCACGCTTAGACATTTAAAATTCCTATATGCCTTTTCATATTCCATGCAGAAGTTTTTCACCTATATAAGCACGGTATGCCTTGTGAGTTTATTCACTCAAAAACAAATATTTTAGGAGAATAAAAATAAGGCAGAGAAATGGATGCTGTTATCAGACAAATTGTTGATGAAATTAAGCAAGATATCATTGAGGCATTCGAGTTGAAAATAGAAGAGTTGATAGACAAGTACGATAGGGAGTTGAAAAAAATCAAGACGAAGCTTGATATGCTTGAGATGCTGGCGAGAGATGGATCGTATGGTAGCCTGGAAAATGGAAATGGTCATTCCTCTGACAGCGATGGTGATGGTGATGATGATGATGAAGATATGGATGTTTAGTTTTTTTTTTTGGTTATTATGTTTTTTTTATAGCTTTTATGGATGATTAGCATGTTTTTAATTGTTTTTAAATCAATGATTCTTGTTTGAATGTTATTTTGCATTTTTTTTTAATATTATTTCTCTATAAAGTCAAAAAATACCTTAATTAAAGGAAAACTTCAGCATATATGCTGAAGTGTTTCGAAAATGAACTAAAAAACATCAGCATATATGTTGAAGTTTTTGGAAAAACTTATCAAAAAACTATTATTAGTGCTGAAGTTTAACAAATAAAATAAAAAAATTCAGCTTCTTTAGCAATTAAAAACCTTAATTACAGGAAAACTTCAGCGATTATTCTGAAGTTCTTAGAAAATGAATTAAACTACTTTAGTATATATGCTGAAGTTTTTGGAAAAACTCATAAAAACTATAGAAAACAGTACAGAACTTAAGCATATTATTAATTCTGAAGTTTAACAAATAAAAGCTCATTAATCAATTCGTCATTGAAAAACTAGAATTAAGCACATTAATCAATTTGTCACTGACAATCTCAGGTCTGAAGCACATTAGGTACCATGAAGATCAATTAGATTCGAAAACTGAATTGCAGTACTTACATTTTGAATTTGAATTTTTGAATTTCGTCTGGTTCAAATTTCTGGTTTGGGGAGAGGAGATCTGAGAAGAGACAGAGTGATGGAGGGGAATCAGCAAAGTGTTTTGTGCGTGATGCAAATAGTAAAGAGTTTTTATATGTTTTGTCAAATGTAGAATTGTCATATTATTACCGATTTTTTGTCAGCTGGCTACCAAATCAATAATTTATAAAACAGGGTATAAGTTAAAAGGTGGCACAAATATAAGGTATGGCTGCAAATTACCTGTTATCTCCTTACCATAGCAATTAGCAAATTATATAAAGCGCGGCCCATTGCCTAGTCCCCATTATGTTTGGGGTTCGATCTTTCAGGAAAGGGTAAGATAGAGTCGTTTAGTTCTCTTTACAAATATAGATGATTTTGACTATAGAGCTTGTTATTTGTTTCAGCTGTCATGAAAAGTTCACGATCGTCACGTACAATATCTTGATTTAGTCATATCAAATAAATGGTTTATTAAATTTTCGTGTCGCCTGGCGTGCATCATTATCTTTTGTTCAGCTTGTGGCAAATTCAGAATTTCAAGTCTTAGGTGCTCAATTGTCTTTAATCTAGAATTAATGTTTGAGATTGGATGGTCAATCAATATGTTTGTATGTTATTACTAGTTTTCAATATAAAAATAGTGTTTGGGTAAAATAAAATAAGGATGTCTAAGCACCGGCGACTTTATACGTTTCATCGTTCCATTAAAAATGATGAATTTATTAGGTGGCGTACTTCTCTCCAAATTTATTGATCCCAACTTCCAAATACAGTAAATGATTTTTGGCTATTAGAGCTGAAAACATGAGTTCAACTATGGCTTAACATAGAGATGATTGCTAAGTTTAACCTCCTTGATCACCTATGTTTTTATACAGAGGACCATATTGGTTACTTACTACAAAAGGGTGAAGTGAAAATTGTAGACATATAGGTGGCATCATTTTGGTCAAAGCTTCACTTTTTCAGGTTAAATAAGAAATCAGCACATCATAAAAGTAGAGGGCTAGGAGCTTTTCAGAGATCAAGTTAACCATACCAGAAACTAATGTAATCAAATAAGACCTACCCAATTATGCTTTCAAGGCTAAAATCAACAGCTTTGACAATTATGCAACACAATAAAGTAGTAAGCATGAACCTACCTAGAAATTCTCATATCGCCAAACAGGAAAAACGAAAAGGAAGACTAGTTCTACTGGAAGAAGATAGATAATTCAGTAACTCGCAAGAAAAAAACTTCTCAGTCAGCTAACAGAAAAATAGAAGCATATACTAAAGTTAAGTTCTAACTATGATGATGGCAAATCCGTAACATTAACAAGTCCAACCGTCTATTTGACACTGCCGTTGGATATGAACTAACATAGTCTTCTCAGATGAACAAGGGGAATAACCCCGATATGCCTTATATCTATTCTCCGGGTGCAGAAACACCTTGCTTCAGTCTTTCCCTCTTCATCTTCTTCTTGGAGAGTGGCTTCTTTTTCTTTGGAGGAAGGGTTTTTTGTGCATACATGTAAAGCACATAGTTCCCTATAAGGAATGCCAACACGAGTCCGCCAACAACAGTTAAGACAATTAATCCTGGGTTGAATCCTTTCACTTCAACATCCTTGGCCATATTTTTCTGCTTAAACAGAGAGCAAGAGTAAATTTGTGTCTAAACCCATGTATGTGATTAGCAAAGGACTTCTATCATCCATGAGTAACATACTGACTATATCCAACTTCAAAAGAAAACTTCACATCTTTCTAAGAAGACACAGATTTTAATTGCAATATAGTTCAGATAAATGAGCCCAACATGTTGTATATGGTAGAATTCTGTGGGAAACAGCAGTAAAACCGATAAAACATGATCACGAAATTGTCAAAAGAATAAAGACACCAGCATATCAATACATAAGCAAACCATGGAGGTCTTTGAAGAGTAAAAGTTTATAAACCAGAACTGCTTCATCTTGGAATAGAAGGTAATAGTAATAATTTAAAGAGAGTAACTCAGAAACTAGCTATATGAGAAACTCATTAATTATATAACAAATTCTGGGGTTTTTGCAGCTGAATCAATTGCCAATTGAGCTTTACATCTGTTTTGGTGGCTAAACATAAACAGAAGTTGATCCGAGAAAAACAAGGAAGAACCTCACTGACCACGTTACTCCATTAAAATCATCTCAAACACTTTTGGTTTTGATTTGGAAAAAAATAGAACAATTAAAATACATAGCAAATTCTCCTGCAATAAACCCCATTTCAAAACAGAAAAGTGGCACTTCAACACAACCTCCTGCAGATCCAAATACATAAACCTACGGTTCTCGACATTCTATAATACCAACGCCAAAACTTTAACAATACTGTTTACAAATTCTTATCACAAAAGAAATTTAACATAAACTCGAACCACACAACACTTTCATCTCCAAACAAACAGGGAATAAATGATATATCTAGCTAACATAAGTGACAGATGACATCATGAAAAAAAAAATTCATACATATCAATGCATATCCAAATGAATAAATCTACAGTTCTCTACATTATATATTTTCAAGACGACACATTTATTCCACAAATCTTCACCAATTCCGCTATTAATAATTACTGTTTACATATTCGTATCACAAAATTTCAGTAAATTAAAAACACTCGAAGCATAACACCTCCGTTTAGAAAAAGAATAATGAAATTAATGGTATCTAACTAACAAAATTGACAGATCACACCTCGAAAATAACAATTTCATACCTATAAAATCAGATCTGGTGAGAAATAAAACAAAATGAGAGAAATTAGGGGGGGGGNTAAGTGAGATATGTAGAAAATGTACCACGTTATCAAAAGACGGAGGAGGATCAAAATCAGCTTCGGAATCCATGCCGTCAAACGCCGATCGTCGGAAAAGGGCGATATCGTCGGAGATGGAGGACAAAACGGATTTACTGAATTGAGTTAAATACAACCTGATAGTAACAGCTAAGTGAGGAACAAAATCAGCTTTGTTATTTGCTAACGAGTCCTCTATTTTCTGGTTATTTTCTTTTGTTGGCCCCCAAGAGTTTCTTTTTGTTCGTTTTTACAAAATTGAGTGGCAGTCCTGATTTCGGATATATATGGGTGCAGAAAATAATCACATGTCAAGATTGTGATACAAGGCAGTCTAATTTAATATAAACATTAGTGGCAGAGCCGGATTTATAGGGGAGATTATGAGCATGTGAACTTATGTCTCTCCGTAAAATTAGATATTTTATATATATATTTTTTAAATTCGTATAATATTAATTGTTGACACGTATGCTCTAAAAAGGTTGAATGTTACACTTGATTAAAGGTTGAGTTATTTACTAAGAGGAATATGGATCAATTACCACTTAATATTTTTTTTCTCCTTTTTTAAGCGCACTCATATACTAGAAATCCTAGATCCACCTTAAATTAGTGATTGCTTTCACGGTTCGAAGTCAGGTCACATAAATATAATTTTATCGTTACTCCAAAGCTCCTTCCAGATAGTTATGTGTCTTTTATATTACTTTGTATTTTCATCAAAATTTTGCACAGGATGATAAATTAATGCGATTATATATAATATCATGTGATTACATTCTCTCCACTTTTACACCTGTGTGAAAATCTTTTAATTTTCTTTGTGGTTTTGTTTTATTTCATCTCATCCCCCCCCCCCCCCCCCCCCCCNCCAACCCCCAAAAAAAAACCTTTTTGGAGGGTATGAGTGTTGTTTTGTAAGAATTTTCCCATTCAGTTACCAACAAAATAAAAAGTAGACCACGTTTTCCTTTTCTGTTACATTATATGTGTTTGTCTTGTTTGGGAAAGTTATGCTTTTAATCCTTGAAATATTGATAGATATTATTTCATATGGTAAATGAATAGTTAAGTTTATTTCTAAATTAATTAAAATGTGCATTTTTTATTCACGGATGATTGAGAATCATTAATTTTTAACTATATATTAACTATTAAATTCTTAATTAACTATATTTTCTAGTTGAATTATATTGTTATTAAATGATAGTAATATAGTTTGAAAACTAATTTATATATAACATATTCCATGCATAAAGGACAAAAATCACACATTTTAATTATTGAATATTAAATATAGTTACTCAAATATCACAAAAGCTAAGATCAAAATTTACTATAATAACTAAGGAATCAATCAGTGTTTTAAAAGGCGTGGGCGTAAGGCAAAGCGTTTTACATATGTCTCAGCGAGGCGTAAGCTTCGAGGCACGAGACGTAAGTCCAGTAGGTATTTAATTTTTAATATTTTATAAAATAATATAATGACAATAAATATTTATAAACATGTAAAATTGCATAAAACTTGAAGAAAACTATAAATATGTGATATTTATACAAGCAATGTTTTAAAAGGCATGAGCGCGAGGCGGGGCGCTTTACTCAATATGAGGTGAGGCGTAATCCTGGAGGCGGGGGGTCGTAAGCCCCATGGATCTCTAGAAAATTTAATTTATAAATTAATAAAGAACATAATAACACAAATATATAAAATATAAATTAAAAGTTAAAAATTAAAAGAATATTAAAGAAACTCATAGAAAAAGATATCTAGCATGATTCTTAAGTATAACTAATGCATACAAATCACGTATAACGTCTTTAACTTTCAAATAATTAAAAATTATAATTTCGTTAAAAAATGATCAAACTCCAACTTTTACCTTCATAAAAATAAATTATTAATAAAATCTTGTTAGTACGATTATTAAAATATTACTCTTTCATGAATAAATACAAATTAGTTTAAGATATCAAATTAATAATAATGTATAACAAGTAGGGACAAATGAACTAAGACACGTCCAATAACAAGTGAAGATATAAATTCGCAATACTATGTCTCATTATTAGAGTTATGCTCAATCTTCATATTTCTATCAATGAATAGAATTTTGAAAGTCAACAATATTAATTAGGAAATTCGATACATAATTTGCGTAGAACTGTTAGGCGAGTCCTGAGCGTTGGGCGTTAGCGTGTTTAAGAATATAAAGTGGAGAGAAACTTTTAGATGCTGAGTCTTGGATTCATTTGTTTTTAAAGCATTTAAACAGAGATTCAAAATTTTGCCAGCCTATCAGATGTATTGGAGTTGCTAAGTTTGTCGCCAACTTTGTTGCGCCTGAAAAACATCTATTGCAGCATGGTGTTGTCGTCAGCGAAGGCAGATTGTTAGGCATTTCTGTTTGTTCCCATTCTGTATTTCTGTTTGCCGCCGAATGGTAGATTGTTAGGCATGGCAGATTATTAAATCGAAACCCTATCAAACCAAAATAAGAAATATCGAATCATATCGAAAGACTTCGGTACGGTATTTGATATACACAATTGATAAATTGAATACCGAACCAAAATTCTTAAATACTGAATCGAAGTACCGAATGCCCACCGCTACTTCTTGCATGAGCTACACGCTGGGATTAGGGATTGATATTGTCTCTGATCTGTAGAAATTATCATCGTATTAGAGCACTGACTGCAATTGCGAGTCCGATTCTTCTATCGAAGTCGATTTGTGATGAATTAACTCTGTTTGAGAGATTATTAATATGTTGCTATAAAGGATTCAACAATGGCAGCAAAAACTGACCTAGATCAAAATCATGCCCTGTTTCTTCATCTATCAGAAACGACCGGAGCTCCGATCATAACAATTCAGTTGACTGGGTCAGAGAATTACTCCACCTGGAGTCAAGCGATGCAAATCCAGCTTCTCAGGAAGAACAAGCCAGGGTTAGTCGACAGAACTCTAAAAAAAAGAGGATTTTGGCAAAGAGGTAAGTCATCAATGGGACCGGTGCAATGCTATAGTCCTAGGATGGATAATGAGTTCTGTATCAACTGAGTTAATCACACGGATTTTGTATGCAAAAGATACGAGAACAGTTTGGGAAGATTTGAGGGAACATTTTGACAAAGTTAACATTTCGCGTGTGTATCAATTACACAAAGCAATTGCAACTATTACTCAAGGAACTGACACTGTATCGGTCTATTTTTCGACAGTTAAGAGTTTGTGGGATGAATTTTATAGTATGGTTCCTCCACCATGTGACTGCTAGATCTAAGACATTTGTGGAATTCATGTAAAAACAAACGGTCCTGCAGTTTCTGATAGGACTTAATAAGACCTATAAACAAGCACGAAGCCAAATCCTCATGACTAGCACAGTACCAAACATTAACAAAGCTTGCTCTATGCTGGTTGGGTGAGAGAGAGTCAGAGATCAGTGGCTAATGCTTCAATGATTGGAGAAGAAACAAACTTAACAACCTTGTTGGTTAGAAGAGGAGGCAACTACCAGAACTACCACATGAAAATCTGGGAATCGTCCTGTATTCCTGTTAATGGCCCTAAAATGCTAAAAAAATGAGAAATGATCATGAAAAAGCGATAAATATTGTTCCTTTGGTAGTTTTTTATGTGCCCGCAAAATATTAGGAGATTCAGAGTCGGTCGCCCGAATTCATGCAGACGGCGTGGACAATAGCTCATGAAAATCTTGTATTCTTCTTGAATTCCTGTTTTATGGCACTAAAACGCCAAAAATAAGGAACGATCATGGATAATCGGTGATTATTGTTTACTAGGTCATTTTTATGGGCCCGCAAAGTTTTAGGAGATTCGGAGTCGATTTCCCGAATTCATTCAGATGGCGTAAACTCTAGCATATAATAATCTAAGAACCGTCTTAAATCCCTATTTTACGACACTAAAATGCCAAAAAAAAATAAGGAACGATCATGGCAAAAAGATGAATATTGTTCATTAGGTTATTTTTATAGGTCCGCAAAATTTTAGAGATTCGGATCCGGTTGCCCGAGTTCAAGCATATGGCGTGAACTATAGCACTCAAAAATCTGGGAATCATCCTGAATTTCTATTTTATGGACCTAAAACGCCAAAAATGAGGAATGATCATGGCAAAGTGATAACATTCGCCATGACTATTGGTTATTAGATCATTTTTGATAGGCCCGCAAAATTTTAGGAGATTTCAGGCCGATCGTCCAACTTCATGCAGATGGCGTGGGCCATAGCTCACGAAAATCGTCATGAATTCCTTATTTATGGTCGTAAAATGCAAGAAAAAAAAATGAGGAACGGTTATGGCGAAGCGATGACCATTATTCATTAGGTTATGTTTTATGGGCCCATAAAATTTTTAGGAGATTTGGAGCCGGGCCGTGCGAATTCATGTAGATGGCATGGTCTACCACACAAAAATCTGGGAATCATTTTAAATTCCTATTTAATGGCCCTAAAACATTAAAAACATGGAACGAACATGGCGAACGATGACCAATGTCATTAGGTAGTTTTATGGGCATACAATATTTTAGGAGATTGGGGGCTGGTCGTGCAAATTCATGTAGATGGCATGGACTATAGCAAACGAAAATCTAGGAATCATGGCGAAGCGATGACCATCGTTCATTAGGTTGTTTTATGGGCCTGCAAAATTTTAGGAGATTCAGGGTCGATTGCCCGAATTCATGTAGATGTTGTGGTCTACAGCTCACGTAAGTCTTAGAATCTTCATAAATTTGTTGTATTGCCTTAAAATTCCAAAAAGCGAGGGACGATTATGGCGAAGTGATGTTTATTGTTCATTAAGTCATTTTTTATGGTCCCGCAAAATTTTAGGAGATTCGGGGTTCTGTCGCCTATATTCATGAAGATGACGTGGACTATCGCACCAAAAAAGGAATCGTCTTGACTTCATATTTTATGGCACTAACTCGCCAAAAAATGAGGAACGACTATGGCAAGTGATTACTATTGCTTATTAGGTTATTTTTCATGGGCCTGTAAAATTTTAAAAGATCGGGGCTGGTCGCCTGAATCCATGCAGATAGCGCGCACTATAGCATATCAAAATCTGGGAACCATCTTGAATTCCTGTTTTATGGCCCTAAAATGCCAAAAAATGAGGAACGGTCAAGGCGAAGTGATGACTATTGTTCATTGGTCATTGTTTATAGGCCCGCAAAATTTTAAGAGATTCGGGGCCGGTTTCCCGAATTCATGCAAATGACGTAAACTAGAGCATACAGAAATCTAAAAATCGTCATGAATTCCTATTTTATAGCCCTAAAAATGCCAAAAAATAAGGAACATCTACGATGAAGCGATGGCTAATGTTATTAGGTCGTTTTTATGGGCCCGCAAAAATTTAAGAGATCCAGGGTCGGTTACCAGAATTCATGCAGATGGCTTAGATTATAGCACACGAAAATCTGGGAATCGTCTTAAATTCCTGTTTTATTGCCCTACAACAACAACAACAACAACAACAACAATATAATCCCACCAAGTAGGGTCTGGGAGGGTAGGATGCACGCAGCCTTACCTCTACCCTGCCCTAAAATATCAAAAAATGAAGATAGTCATGGCAAAGCGATGACATTGTTCATTAGGTCATTTTTATAAATCCATAAAATTTTATTCGGGGCCGGTCACCCATATTCATGCAGATGGCGTGGACAATAGCACATGAAAATCGTTCTGAATTTCTATTTTATTGCCCTAAAACATCAAAAACGAGAAATGATCTATGGCTATTGTTCATTAGGTTGTTTTATAAGGGACCGTAAAACATAAGCAGATTCGGGGCCGATCGCCCAAATTCAAGCATATTCAGTGGACTATAGTATAAGAAAATCTAGGAATCATCTTGAATTCTTGTTTTATGGCCCTAAAACGCCAAAAAATGAGGAATTGTCATGGAAAAGCGAAGACTATCGTTCATTCGCTCGTTTTTTGTGGACTCACAAAACTTACGGATATTCGAGGCCATTTTCCCGAATTCATGCAAATTGTGTAGCACACAAAAAATATGGAATCATCCTGAATTCCTTTTTTATGGCCCTAAAACCCCAAAAAATAAGGAATATTCATGGTGAAGCGATGGATATTATTCATTAGATCATTTTTATGGGCCCACAAAATTTAGGAGATTCGGGTCAGTTGCCCGACTTCATGCAGATGATCTGGACTATAGCACACGAAAATCTGGGAATCATCTTGAATTCCTATTTTATGGCCCTAAAACGCCAAAAAATGAGGAACCGTCATGGCGCAACGATGACTATTGTTCATTGGGTCATTTTTATGGACCCGTAAAATTATAGGAGATTCGGGGTCAGTCGCTCAAATTCATGCAAATGACGTGTACTATAGCTCACAAAAATGTGGGAATTATCTTGGATTCTTGTTTTATGGCCCTAAAATGCCAATAAGGAACGGTCATGGAAAAGCGACAAATATTGTTCATTTGATCATTTTATATGGGCCCGCAATATATTAAGAGATTTGAAGTCGGTCATCCTAATTCATGCAGATGCGTGGACAATAGCTCACGAAAATCTTGAATCGTCTTGAATTCCTGTTTTATGGTCCTAAATGCCAAAAAATGAGGAACAACCGTAGCGAAGCGATGATTATTGTTCACTAGGTCATTTTATGGGCCCACAAAGTTTTAGGAGATTCGGAGCCGGTTGCCGGAATTCATTCTGATGGCGTGGACTATAGCACATAAAAATCTAGGAACTGTCTTGAATTCCTATTTTATGGTCCTAAAATGCCAAAAAAAATGAGGAACGGTCATGGCAAAGAGATGAATTTTGTTCATTAGGTCATTTTTATGGGCCTACTAAATTTTAGGAGATTCAGATCCGGTTGCCCGAATTCATGCACATGTGTGGCCTACAACACTCCAAAAATCTGAAAATCGTCCTGAATTCCTATTTTATGGCCATAAAACACCAAAAAACGATGCATGGTCATGGAGAAGATAACTTTTTCCAGGACTATTGGTTATTGGATCATTTTTTATAGGCCCGCAAAATTTTAGGAGATTCTGGGCCAATCGTCCAAATTCATGCAGGTGGCTTAGGCCATAACTCATGAAAATCTGGGAATTGTCTTGAATTTCTGTTTTATGGCCCTAAAATGCAAAAGAAAGAGGAACAAACATGGCAAAGCGATGACTATTGTTCATTAGGCCATTTTTAGGGCAACAAAATTTTGTGGTTGTTGTTCATTAGGTCGTTCATTAGAAATCATCCTGAATTCCTTCCTTATGGTCCTAAAACGCCAAAAACTAGAAATGTTTATGGCAAAGTGGTGACCATTATTTATTAGGTTGTTTATAATTGACCCACAATTTTTTGCAGATTCGAAACCCGTTGTCTGAATTCATAAATATGGCATTGATATTGTGCATAGTTTCAAACAAGAAGCAGCGAATCTAAGAGACCTGGGACTTTTATATAAGATCCACCACTGCAATTTATATCAGTTTTTCTTCAATGTGGGTGATTATAAGATCCACTACTAAGTATTTCAGATAAGTACTTAGTTTCTAAGAACTCTTAGGGTGCATTTGGATTGAATTATTTTATATATTTAATTAATTTTTTTTCTTTTTTCCAAAATAATTTTATTTTTTTCGAAATCAGCGTTTGTTCATAAAACTCCAAAAAGCTGTTTTCAAAATATTCACTCAAATCAGTCACAAAAATTTAAAAATTACCCAAACTGAATTTTATGTCCAAACACAACTCAAAATTTCAAATACCATTTTCACCAATTTTTGAAATTTTACAATTCTTATGTCCAAACGCCTACTTTATTTATATAGCCACA
Organism: Nicotiana paniculata; assembly: GCA_005239505.1. NCBI lineage: Eukaryota > Viridiplantae > Streptophyta > Magnoliopsida > Solanales > Solanaceae > Nicotiana > Nicotiana paniculata. The sequence continues at coordinate 33,897 of ML327320.1, forward strand.
TATTTCTCGGGAAAATTACTTAATGCTTCTTTCTTGATTATACCTTACAATTTTGCATTTGACAAGTTTCTATTTTTAAAAAAAAAAAAGAAACAAGAGAATAAAAAGGGACAATGAAGAGATATAAATCAAAATGTGGGGCTTGCAAAAGAGCATTTAGATATGAAAAATAATCACAACGACACTCATAATTGTCAATATATAAGAAGAGGTTCTATTTGTACATTATGTCCTTTTACAATTTTGAATTTAAGAAATGACCTTTTTAGATATCTTGTGTGTAAAAGACAAATCTCTTACGTGTAAAAATAAATCTCGCATGTGTAAAAAAAGAGGTAGGGTCATAAAACTAAAAACAAGTTTGTAAAGAGTCAAAAAAATAATTAACCCGAAATAGAGCCAAAGAAGATAGTCACTATCGAATTCAATATTGTTAATTAATTAAAATAATTGATCGAATTGTTGGAGTTACATAGTCTATGAAGACATTTGATATATATTTATTTGTATTGGGATTAGCAGCCCACATTACTTAGCAACCCACACTCTGTCGGGTCGGCCCACATAATTAGCATTACTTCTTTACTTTGTATATAAAAATACAAACTCTAGAACCTTCAAAAGTGAAGGGATTCATTTTTCACAAAAGGATGAATAAATTACAACACTGTTCTTCTTTGTTCCTTCTTCTCTTCAGCCCTAATGTACTATTTCTTCTTTGATATCTGGTACAAATCGAAACTTTACATGGTATCAGAGCCCGAAATATTGTAGATCATCATCTCTCGAGTTGATCGATGGTACCCTCGTCCAATTCCATTCAGGTCTGATTTTCATAGGGATTCACTCACTTCATCGATTTCTTAGTTTCCGGCGAAGATTTGTTGGTTTCATAGTGATTTTCTGCTTACTTTGTTGAGCTTTCACTCCGATTGTTGGTGAATTTTGTCGAATTTCTCCGGTTTCGAGAGAAGCTTCAAAACTAGGGTTTGTGACTCTACACTCCCCCTTAGTAATGAGCAAAGTTGTTGCTGAGTTGTCTTGGATAGTCCGTTTGTTGTTTGACTTGGGCTTACAAGCCTCAACTCCTCTTCCTAATTTTTGTGTCAATTAAGCTGCCATTTACATAACCAAGAATCATATTTTCCACGAGCGCACCAAGCATATAAAGGTTGACTGTCACTTCATCCAAACCAAGTTAGTTGATGGTTTGATCTCTTTACATCATATTTCTACTAATTCCTAGTTGGATGACATTTTTACCAAGTGCTTGACAGGTGGAGTTCATCATTCTTTGGCTACCAAGTTGGGTATGTGCCCACCCTCCAACTTGAGGGGGATGGTTAGAGTTAGATATTCTATGCAAAAGTTTGGTATGTATTTATTTGTATTGGGCTTAGCAGCCCACATTACTTAGCAACCCACACTCTACCTGGCCTGGAACATCGTTATCCTCAGTGACGTCGTGCATTTGTTTTTCAAGGCCATTATTCTCTGGTTGCGAAGAAGGCTGGTAAACACGTTTTATTTTCTATACTGTTTCTGTTGGTTATTGAGCAATGTTGGTTGAAGTTAAATCATGTGGTATATTTCTGTTGATTTTTGTGGTATAGTTTTGCTGGTGTTTCTCCGTCTAGTTTCAGTCATGGCTAACGGGTCTAGTAGTACTACTACTGATTTTGAATATACACCACGTGCTTCTAGTCCATTATTCCTTCATTCATCTGATATATCTGGGATGTCCTTAGTTGCTGTTCCTTTTTCTGGTTGTGGTTTTGGTGGGTGGAGAAGGAGAATTATTGTATCTTTGTCGGCTGGAATAAAATTGCATTCATTCATGGTAGTTTTCCTAAGGCAGCTGTTGGTTCCCCTGAGTCTAAACAGTGGTACAGGTGTAACAACATGGTTATATCCTGGCTAACCAACTCACTCACACCTGAGATTGCTGAAATTGTCCAATATTCTAACACTGTTGAAAGCATCTGGAAACAATTGAACAATAGGTATGAAACTATTAATGGAACAAAGAAATTTGAAATTAAAAAAAGAATTGGCTTCCACATGTCAGGGACCTCTTGATATAGCTTCCTATTTCAACAAGTTAAAGAAATTATGGGATGAATTGGGGGATATGGGTTCCAATCATGCAAATACATGCACTTGTGCTGCGAATAAGGGTTTGTTGAGGGAAGATGAAGAAAATAAAGTGCACCAACTCTTAATGGGCCTGAATGAAACTTATATAATTGTCAGAAGCAACATCCTAATGATGAATCCAATCTCGTCATTTGATAATGTGTATAACATTAATATGCAAGATGAAAAGGAGAGACAAGTGACTCCCAATACTCATTTCACACCTGACCTAGCATCTTTCAATGCAAATGCAACTACATCTACTAGGTTTCCTCCTCATTTTCTGTCCTAAAGGAAGTATACTCAAAAGTTCAATTTTGATTCACCTAATCAGAGGCTGGACCCTAATCAAAACAAAGACTTATTCTGCAAGTACTGCAAAAAGAGTGGTCATACAATTGATAAGTGTTATAAATTGATTTGGATTTCCACAATGTTTCAAGTTTACCAAGGGCAAATGTTTGGGACTACTGCAAATGTTGAGTCTTCTGAAAATTATAATTCTCCTACAACATCTGGTTCCAATGGTCCAGTTTCTGGTATACCTGATCTTACCATGGAGCAGTATTCCCAACTCTTGAGTTTGCTGCAACAATCCAGTCTTGTTGGTTCTAATCCTCAACCCAACTTTGAGGGGTCTGCTAACTTTGTTGGTAGTAATCTTTATTTGCCTGAGCTTAATGGTGTTGCTACTTATTCTGTTTGCATGTTAACTAGTGTAGCTAGAAGTGTTTAGATAGTAGATTCTGGAGCAATTGATCACATGACTTTTGCTAAAGGACTTCTTTTTGACATTACTACACTCCTGTTCCCTACTTAGTCAGTCTACCTAATGGATACAAAGTAAAAGTCACATGCACAGGGTCACTCACTCTTTATTCTTCATTTGTCTTGCACAAAGAGCTTTACATAACTACGTTCGAGTACAATCTCTCTGTGCATGGGCTGATTCAACAGTTTTATAGCATAGTCATTTTTACTTTTTGTTCGCGCTTGATAAAGGACCTTTCTAGGAAGAAGCTTCTAGTTCTTGGTAGACTGGGCCAAGGGCTATACAAACTTCATCACCTTCCCAGTTCATCCCCTTCTGGTTCTGTTTTGAATAATGTTGTGCAGAATGTATCTAGCTTATCTTTGAATACTTCTGTCTGTAGCCCAAATAAATGTGTGGTTCCCTCTGTTTCATCTGTTCATTCTTTACAACATATGAATGCTCTTGATATGATTTGGCATAATAGAATGAGACATCTTCTTTTTGCAACATTGAAGTGTATACCTTTTGTTTCTTCTGATTTGTCTACTAAACAATCTTTTATTTGTTCTATCTGTCCTTTGGTTAGACAAGCTAGATTACCTTTTTTCCGATAGTACATCCAACTCTACATCTCTGTTTCAACTCATTCACATTGATACATAAGGGCCTTATCATACCCAAAATTATTCTGGTGCTAAATATTTTTTGACAATTGTAGATGACTTTAGTAGGACAACTTGGACACATTTAATGAGTTCCAAGAGCAATGACTTTACTTTACTTAAAGCTTTTCTTGTTATGGTCAAAACACAACTTAATCTTTATGTTCAAACAATAACAAGTGATAATGCCTTGGAGCTTGGTTCTTCAAACTTAGCCTGTCAATTTTTTTTTCCTGATAATGGGATCCTGCACCAAACTACATGCCCTCATACAGCAAAACAGAATGGGGTTGTTGAAAGAAAACATAGACACTTGCTGAAAATATCAAGAGCTCTATTGTTCCAATCCAAACTTCCAACAAATTTTTGGGGGATTGTGTTTTAACAACCACTTATCTTATAAATAGATTTACTTCCTCTATTTTATCTAACAAATCCCCATTTGAAATTCTTTATGGCAAAGCACCCTCTTATATTCATTTAAAAGTTGTTGATTGCCTTTGTTATGCAAGTGTGCCCAAGTGTCTTTATTGGTTATCCTTTTTGCAAAAAAGACTACAAGCTTTACAATCTTAAGAACAAGTCTATTTTTTTGTTCAGAGATGTCATCATTCATGAGTCTATTTTTCCTCTCCATCTCAATTATTGTTCCTCTTCCTCCTAGTTTACCTCCTTATCTTGATGAATCTACCTCTAGTTTTTCCTCTGATCCTCCTCCTTATCCTTCTTCTTCCATTCCACTTCCATCTGTCACTTCTTCTCCTACTTCCAATTTACCAGCTCCTATTTCACCTCTCCATGTAGTTAGAAAGTCTTCTAGAAGTCATCATCTTCCTTCTCATCTTCAAATTATGTAGTTCAGCTTCATCCTTCTATTTCTTGCTCCTCTAATGCCTCCACTTCTGTTTCTCAATATGTTGCAGTTGAGCCTCACTCTTATGCTCAGGCTGCTGCCAATCCAACTTGGCAGGAATCCATGAGGAAAGAGTTTGAGGCATTGGAAGCTAATGGGACTTGGGATATTGTGGAACTACCCAAAGGTAAAAAGCCAATTGGTTGTAAATGTGCATACAAAATCAAATATAAAGTTGATGGTAGTGTGAAAAAATACAAAGCTAGGCTAGTCGTACGGGGAGATACACAAATAAAGGGTATTGATTTTCATGAAACCTTTTCTCCTGTAGTCAAAATGTGTACTATTAGATGTCTTATAGCTTATGCTGTTAAACAAAAATGGTCTTTGTTCCAATTGGACGTCAATAATGCCTTTTTACATGGTGATTTAGATGAACATGTATACATGAAACCCCCCCCCCCCCCAGAGCTACTGTTGCTTCTGACTCTCCTGTTCATACTTTGGTGTAAAAATTGAGTAAATCTTTGTATGGTTTGCGTCACTGCTTCTCGCCAATAGTATGCTAAATTGTCTCATGCCCTTTTCTCTAGAGGTTATACCATTCTTTAAATGATTACTCCATGTTTATGAAGAAATCACCTCAGTCTACTCTGTTTCTTGCTGTATATGTAGACGATATCATTCTAACAGGGGATGATATGCTTGAAATTGCTGCCTTAAAAAGTTTTCTGGATGACCAATTTCGAATAAAGTATCTTGGGCTTCTCCATTATTTCTTGGGTATTCAGATTCATTATCACTCTTCTGGTGCTCTATTGCATCAACAAAAGTTCATTTCTGATTTGCTTGCTGATTTGAGTGTTCTGATGTCTCTTCTGTTGTATGCGCATTGGATTTGAGCGTTAAGTTACATTCTGATGTATGTGACCCTTTACCCAAACCTGACACATATCGCAGCCTCATAGGGAAACTTAACTTTCTTACCCATACTCTCCCTAACATTTGATTTGCTGTCCAACACCTTAGTCAGCTTCTCTAAACATCTAGAGTCCCTCACTTGGTTGCTGCTTTACATGTGTTACGCTACTTAAAGGAGACTTCTGATGTTGGTCTATTTCTTAATGATTCTGCTAATTGTTCTTTGGTTGGCTACTGTGATAGTGATTGGGCCGCATGCCCTGATTCTCGCCATTCTGTTAGTGTTTTTTGTGTGTTCCTGGGTGGTAGTCTTATTAGTTGGAAATCTAAGAAACAACAGGTAGTCTCTTTATCCTCTGCTGAGGCTGAATATAGAGCAGTGAGCAAAGTTGTTGCCGAGTTGTCTTGGCTGGTCTGTTTGTTGTCTGACTTAGGCTTACCACCCCCACTCCTCTTCCTGTTTTCTGTGACAATCAAGCTGCCATTCACATAGCCAAGAACCCTATTTTCCACGAGCGCACCAAGCATATAGAGGTTGACTGTCACCTCATTCGGACCAAGTTGTCTGATGGTTTGATCTCTTTACATCATGTTTCTACTAATTCCCAGTTGGCTGACATTTTTACCAAGTGCTTGACTTGTGGAGTTCATCATTCTTTGGCTGCCAAGTTGGGTGTGTCCCCACCCTCCAACTTGAGGGGGAGTGTTGGAGTTACATAATTTATGTAAAAGTTTGATATGTATTTATTTGTATTGGGCTTAGCAGCCCACACTCTGCCGGGTCAGCCCACTTAATTAGCATTAATTTTTTACGGTTTTACCCTTATATATAAAAATATAAACTCTGGAACCTTCAGAAGTGAAAGGATTCATTTTTCACAAAAAGAGGAATAAAATTATAGCACTGATGACTCAGTGAGTTTACATCTCTCTAACCACTAAACGAGGCCAATAACAAACATTGAAACTGAAAAAAATGAATAAAGAAAGAAATCCTCCTATAACAGTCCAAAAATATCATAGGGTATGTGAGTCTATCACAGATAATATCCTTGTGCACATTTTAGAGTCAGAACTTTTTCTGTTTCACAAATAAGGTTCTCACGTGTGTGCATGTGAAAATTTTCACCTAATTAAATTGGTGGGTTTTTAGTCAATAAGGAGGAATTTTTGCAGTGAATAAGTACAAAATACTTGTGGCATACAAACGAAAAACTTGATCTTGAAGACAATAAATCAAATGGAATTACGAAATTAAATTCATACAGTTAAAACCTTGAAAATTAATTAGTGGTGTCCCATTTCAAAGGAATCTACGACAAGCATTTTGGAATGAAGACACTAAATTGTGGGACATGCATGTTCAAGGTGGGAGAAAAAGCTACAAAATTGTTCACATTTGAGCACCCCATGAGAAAATGTGAAGAGCCAAAATCCAACCAAGTGTCAAGCCACATTGTGATGTTGGACTTGCGTCATTGAAAAATATTAATCTTGAGAAATTATTTTTAGGTTAACTTTGGTATTATAAATTGATAATAATGTCTTAATATTAGTTGCATCATGTGATATTTATTAAAATATGGAATTTTTATAAAGAAAAGATATGCTTTTTAAGAAAAAATTAAAAATTTATCTTCACCTTACAGGCGACCTATTGTTAAAAAAATTCTGGTTAAAAAAAAAAGAATCTGCTGAAATTTTTTGAGGCAACAGGTCGTTGTTTACATAGGACCAACTGTTAAAAATTGCAATTACAAAAGAAAAGCAAAAAGTATAATGAAAAATTTCAAGGTAACTCACTGATTAAAGAAGTGACCTATTCCATATGGATTATACCAAAATGAAGCATCTCTAGAAGACTAAAAAACCATTAAGTGATAAAAAAAAAATTAGACAAGATATAAACTAAGGACTCGTTTGGCCATAAATTATGCCAAAATAAATTTAGCTTTTATTTGGCAAACACATGTTTGGCCATAGATTTTGCTTATATTTTGGCTAAATCCCAGAACCAGCTCAATAGCTGGTTTTGCGCCAAATTCCTCATAATACACATGTTCTTCTCAAAATAAATTTGGGAAATATGTTTTGAAAATGTATGTCCAAACTCATTTTAATCTTCAAGCCAAACTTCACCCAAAATAAAATTTTTAAACAAATTTAGGAATCTATTACCAAACACTAGCTAAGTGTTAACAATGAAATGGATTAACACTTGAAATCTCACCCATTTAAAAGACTTGAATACTAAAGAAAATCTTCAAAAAGAATTGTCATTCATGCATTAGAAAAGAATTAATTGGTAAATCTCATGAGGCTATTTACAATCGCGCTTAAGTGTAGATAAACCACTAGTATTGTAACTGTATATGGGGATTTAATTTACAATCTAACCAAATATCATTGTAGAAGCGAGGTGAAAATTGCATGGGGCGCCTAATTTGGTCGCCCCCATTTAGTCTATACTCATATTTTTAAAATTATTTAACTTATATCCTGATTTTTACAACTTCAGGCCGGCGCCTCCTTCTTCCTGTTATCTGTGCGTTCCTTTCTTCCTGCCACTATTCTGATATTTCCAACTGATTCACTGGCAACTCGACTTGCATCCTCGTATAATTTCTGCACAAATATTGCACTTCCATTAAGAAAACTGATGTTGTAACTTTTCGTTAGTACAGAGGTTTGGAGATAACTTTAGCATCAGCACCAAAACCATTAACGTATTTCATGTGAAGATATCCATTTAATCCAATTAGAGGCACCATAACTATCATTATGAGTGCCAATTGCTAGCTTGCTTCAAGTCTTATAACTTCATCTAAAACATGTTTAAATTCAGTAAATAGTGAATAAAACTTCAGCTAGTGAAATGCTTAAGTTCAGCAATTACAAACAAAAATTTCAGCCAATACTAAGTTTACGCGAAATTTTTTAGCTAAATCATGCTTAAGTTCATCAAATAAAGAACAAAACTTCACCCAGTAGAATGCTTAAGTTCAGCAATTACAAACAACTTCAGGCCCGTTTACTAGAATGCTGAAGTTTGCGTGATTGCGTTTGCTACTTCAGGCCCGTATACTGAAGTTTATGCGAAAAGTGGGTACATTTGCAATATTTTTTTGCAAAATGATTATAAGTTAAAACGTGACCCAAAAAACGGGTATAAATGCAAATCCCCGAAGCGAGTTGTCCATATTGAGCATTTTCCATGGACTGCGTTTGTAAAAAAAAATTACTTCTTTTGAAATGTTATTTTTGAATTAAATATTACTGCAAAAGTAAGTAGGTATATGTGGTAATCCTAATCCTACAAGATAAAAGTGGATGTTATAAACTTGTTCTTTTGATGATATTTTGAGTTATAAAAGTTGACTATGACGTTATAGGACTGTTGAAATAATTACTATAAGTTAAAAGTAGGGAATTTGTATAAAACAAGGAACTTCAGAAATATTTGGAAAATATTTTTTTCATTTTGATGAAAGAAAATTACTTTCTTAACTCCCAAATCTAGTGGTTTTAGCAAATTGAATTTGTTTCAAAATAAAAAAATTATTATTACCTTTTTTATAAATCGATCGTTACTGTTCCAGTTAGTGAAGTATTATTTCAGTAAAATATTTATCGAGAGATAAAACAGTAACTACTTGGCACATATTCTTATAATTAAGAATGACTCTTCTATAAAGAGTGCAAAACTTGACTAATAATATCGATGTAAGAATTAATGTAATCATTAACTTCCAGAAGTAGAATTCTTTTTTCCCAAAATCCAACAGCAAGTGGTGACTCATTCCCAAAAGAATTTTTTTTCACCACACTATATATGTCCTTTCGCCTAACAAAGTATTTGTCACCGCACTGTATATATGACGTGAAATCAAGATTTAAAGTTTATGAGTTCGAGTTTATAGTCTTTTTTTAAGTTAACTATTAATTCTTTCATATTCAAATTTATTAAGATAAATACAAATTACAGAGTTTGAACCAAAGATATTGAATTTGAAAATTTGTAATCCAAACTCTAGCTCTGCTAATGGCTCTCTGGGCGCTCTAGTACATAATGCATACCGCATTCATGCAGAGTCTTGGGAAAAGTCGCATCCCAAAAAGTATGACGACGTAGACTGTCTACCTTAATACATGCATTTTACAACTCATACAGAAAGAGACTACTATACCGTTGCTTCCAAGACACTCTAGCGGTTTAGCCTAACAAAGTTTTATCACCACACTGTACAAGAGCTTTAACCTAAACCATTCATTGTTCTTATCCAAAAAGCTAGAGCATAGGGCAGAAAGCTACTGAATAATATGCTAAAATTCTAAACATAATACCTACTGCCATGTTGAATATGATTGTATTTTGATTGTATATGTTGAACATGAGACTTGCGTCCAATCAAAGTATATTGGTGATTCCTAAAGTGAAAAACATAAGTCAGTAGTAAAAAGCACTCTTCCACCAAAGTTGTAATTTATTGCTCTTTTGTCTCCACATTGAACTTAAAAGACACCTTTACCTCATGCTATTGGTCCCCTCCTTGCATTAAACTATTGTCCTTAATCAATTTTATATTTTAAAAACTATTTTATAGTGAATTTAACCTATACATATTATTAATATCATCACATTATTACTGTGAGAAAGCACAAGAGAAAATAATATATTATTCATACCATACAATGATACAATGAGCCATATATATAGATAATACATGTCCTACTCCTAATACATATA
>ML327322.1:1912-55706 GCA_005239505.1 Nicotiana paniculata
TGATGACGTTATGAAACATCTACCTATGCATTACATGACATTTATATTCATTACATGACATTTATATGTATATGCATGACAGTAAAAATATTTCATGATTTACAGAGCTATCTATACTTACATGTTGAGTCGTTTACTCTATATTTCTTCAATGTCTGTTATGTACTTATTTATGTGCCTTAAATACTCAGTACATTATTCGTACTAACGTCCTTTTTTTACCTGGGGACATTGCGTTTCATGCCCGCAGGTCCCGATAGACAGGTCGAGAGCCCTCCAAATAGGCTATAAGCTCAGCGGAAGATGTTGGTGCGCTCATTTGCTTCGGAGTTGCTTGTTTGGTTAGTATGATTTAGATGAGTATTGTTTGATATGGGGGGACTCTATCCCGACTTTTATCAAAATTATGTACTCTTAGAGGCTTGTAGACAGATGGCATGTATACGATTACTTGTATGGCCTTGTTGGCCTATGTTTTCAATTACAAATTATTACGTTGGCCTTATAGGCCCGTATGTTACTTATGTAATATATCAGACTGGGTCGATCTATGTCGAGTATTTTCCTCATGTTTTATTCTACATATCTCACGACATCCTCTCTGGCTCATTTACCTATGATAAGTATGATACGAGAGATAAGTTATGTAGGTACTCGTTTGACTAAGGTTTCGGGTTCCCGTTGCGGCTCATTGGTTTGGGTCGTGACAAAAGTGGTATCAGAAAAGTTTTGTCCTAGGGAGTCTACAAGCCGTATCTACTAGAGTCTTGTTTATGGGTGTGTAGTGCACCACACTTATAAGCAGGAGGCTACAAGGTATTTAGGTCTGTCACTCTTTCTTCTTATTCTAGATCGTGTGGTAGAACTCAGTTGTAAGAATTCAAATTTCTAACTTCTATTTTATTCGTAATAAGACGATGCCTACATTTAGAAAGATGGTTATTAAGGGATTGAATGCGGTTGTGGAAGAGTTGAGTCAGAAGAACTCGGTGAGCTTCTGAAAAATGAGCCTTAAGGAAATAATATCTATCCACCCTTATGGTGAAAGACAATGAGAGATTCAAAAGATAAATACAATTTTCAACAAGTAAAGGAAGCTAGGTGAAAGAAGGTACGAGGTACCCAACTGATGAAGATTATCATTATTTACCATTCAGGAAGAGAGATATAAGCATTTTGAGTTACCTTCAATAGTAACAGAGGTATGTATGATTGGCCACCCTGATCTGGGTTATGCTCTATGGGAGCTAACAAATATGGTTTAAGAAAAGGACAGGCAGAAATATTAGCAGGAAAATAAGAATAGAGAGATAAGGAAGCGTTATGAGTAAGATATGGTACATTGATGACAAACGGTAGATCAAAAGATGACAGTATTATAGAATCTATAGTCAAGTGAAGAAAGAAACGAGAGGTGACAGGCCTTGAGACAACAAAAGATTATAGGCCATAAACTCATGTCCTCATTTCGACAAACAAGTTCGTGAACAAAAGGAAAAGATAGACCCCCAATGTAATACAAATCTGTATGGGCTGGTGAATAGGATAACTAAACGTAAATTAAGGACTGCGTGATTAGATAATAGTCAGCATCATCAGAATTTCAGATTTCATTTCGGCGTTAATAGAATGGAATATAGAATAAGATTCATTAGAAATTCAGAAAATGGTCATTCAGGAAGACGCTTCCTAAAGCAAGCAATGGGAGCAAAGTTAAGCTTAAGGGACTGTATGTTCCGTTTACACTAGGTGTCTCCCTCGTGATTAAGGAAATTGTTATCCTTGGTACAGAACGATTACCACAAGGCGAGTAAGGGTCATCGATGATGTGAGAATAGGCCAATGAGTAGTTAGTAGTTGATTCAGGAAGAGCCTAGTTAAAGGATAGATAAGAAGACACAGACAAATCTGCAAATCGTTACAGGATAAGCATAGTAAAACCCAATATAATGAATTCAGCCTCACAGTAATGTCATTGTAATAATTGAGATATATTCATATAGGAGTCGGGGTAGTTAAAGGTACCATATGAGTATTACTGAAATAAAAGAGAAAGCCACTGTGAAAAACCATTAAAATATCAGTTCAGAAGCAACCTTACAAGCACAAGGGTATGGAGGTAAGCAACTATGGATAATTATAGGCAAGGAAGGACATCAAAAGGTCCATAATATGCTCCCAGCTTTACAAGAGTCAAGGGTTCTCCCTAATTACTACAATGGAAGACTAGCTGAGCAACTAAGGAAGAAGGCTTCAACCTAAACATAGTAACTCGAAAGAGAAATGGCCATGTAAAAGCAGTCTCACAACAAAATATCGTATGCACTCCAAAAGAAAGTGGCACCTACCGTGGCTAATGAACGGGGAGAAATCGAAGGTAATATTCGAGACCATATGAGTTGCACAACAATTCTGCCATGCGTGGGAACTAGGATAAGTTAAGTAGGCACGCAACAAGGAGGCAGAAAGACCAGAAAAAGTAATTTTATACGTTTAAAGAAATCTGAGATGGAACTAAAGGAATTATTCGACCAATGATCCGGAGTTAGTAAGTTATGGATACACTCCATATTTTGGAGTATTATCCATGCAACATATATGTTGACAATCATACAGTCGTAGAAGACTCCGGTATAAAATAAAAGAAAGAATTGATCCCGAGGCATAGACAAAGGATTGAGTTATTAAAAGATTGTATCACAAATATTCCCTAACGCCCATGAAAGGCCAAGGTAATGACTAATATCAGGAGCCGCAGATCGGAAGATAGCTTAAGCCTACAAAAAGGATGATCAGAAGGAAGAGGAAATTAAAGAGTTACATCAACCATGTAAATCAGGAGTCTGGTTATTGGACCTAGGAAATTATAGAAATCGTAATTAAGTCATAGAGATAGTAAAACAACCACATTACATAACGATTCTACGATAAAGCCAGCTAGAAGGGTACCAACCTCATAAGAATCCAGTATAAAGCTCTCACCGGATCATCTAAAGAGGTGCAAGTATTATAATAGAAAGTTCAGTATAGCCTGAATGAACTAAAAGTAGTCTAAGACTAATAATATCTAGAAAAAAAAATGGAATGTTGCCCTGGTAGTGGGATGAGGGTGTGATTGTGATAGATAAAGGATGACGTTTTGGGCCTTCGACTAACTAATGATTTGAAGAGGATTTCATGGATTGTAAAGAATTAAAAATGTAAGGTGAATCACATTGGGATGCTATAAAATACGATTATTGAAGTACAATATCGCCCCTAAGTGAAACAGGAAAATCACTTCAAATATTCCTCGATACAGCATAAGCCCTAGTGGAAATATATTACGTAAGAAGTTTCAAATTATCAATGGATGATTGTATATCAACATGGAGGTGAATCGACAATGGATGGATAAAAGATACAAAATATGAGATGAGATTAGACCATCATTCTTAAGATGAGCAGTAATGAAGAAGCATTAAGAACTTAGCTTTATGCATATAGTATAAGCAACAAGATTAACCTGGAGTTTGGTTGCAGACCTCGGTAACAATAAATTGAAGTAAGAATTATGATATAATATGGCCTACTTAGATGCAATAAAGCTAATGTCGCCCAGAGGGACATCTTGACATAATTTTGTATATGTTCATAAAGTGAGGCCTAGAGATTGGCTAAGAGATGGAGGAAAGGGGAGAGAAACGTCGCATAGGCGCACATACAAAGTTAGAGTCATACAAGCTGCATGATAGAAGGTAGAAACAATTACAAGATTAGAAGGATTCCGACTACAAGTCGTGGTGTAAGAAAGAGGATTAAATGGGGGAATGCCCTGGTCTTTGAATTTATTCAAAGAACAGTTGTCTGAATGGAGAATATTAGAGTATTCACACGAGTTATAGGTTATGGGGATGATAAGTGCATCATTCAACATTCGAGGACGAATGTTCCAAAGGGGGGAATGATGTTACACCCATATTTTCTTACGTGAAAGTTCACCATAGATAAATTAACGGAAGCTCAGAAATGAGATGTTACATCCCGTACTTTTTTACAGAGGGTTTATGACCATAAGACCCCGTAAGTTTAACAACCTGGATACTGTTAGATGTATTTTGATATGGTAATTTATATTGAGTGGAACATTTTTTTGTAAAAAGTTTGAAAAATATGATTTTAGATAGTTATTAACATTACTAGTTTCGAATATATTTTAAATTATACCCATAATATGAGGAAGTTTATGAGATTTTCTTTATTGTAAATATATGAACTTTTTTTTTTCTTTTCACATGAAAAGAAGGTTATCTTTTTACTATTTTAAGAATTAAGCGTACGAGAATTTTTACTCTTTATATGAGATTAGTAAAATTATAAGTTGAGAAAATATATGTATTTTACATGGATGTTTTAATAAAAATAATAGTGCATGTATTTTTTTTATATGGTACCATATGACCATGATAGTATGATGTATAAAGTGTATTAAAAATAAGTAGAATTTTAAGTAATTTGAAATAATTCTTAATTAAAAGGGTAATTGGTTAATTACCGAGTAACGGGACATTACGTAATTAACCAATAAATTTGGATAATGATTAAGATCCTCGCTCCACCCCAAGTGGTAGATTTTCCTTAAACAAATTTTGACACATGTGTTGATTAGTATACGTGCCCCAAATTAGTTATATACTGATTTTCAAGTTCCAAAGAGATAAGTCTTTCCCCATTACATTAACCATTTTTAATAGATATGCAAAGCCTAACAAACCCATTTTAAGGACGTACAAGAATTGAACAAACCTACAACTAAAGCCTAAAATTCTTCAAAAAAAAAAAAAAANTTTCCTCAGGCATCATACCACAAGTTTAGGATTATTAGAATGAAGGAAGATTACTGAAGTATCATGTAATAGGTTTACGTTATGGAATTGAGAGTATGACATACTAGGTATAGATGTTTTAGTGGCAGAATTACTCAAAACAGCATGGAGAATGCAAGGTCTAGGCTATGTCAAGTACTCCAAAATAAGAATAACTTGGTTTTTGTGATTTAGGTATGTTAAGGTCATCCCTTCTTTTTCTTTGGCATGATCTAAATTATACAGAAGAAACGAGCAAACACACGATTTCTATAAATTACTCTATTCATAGAAATACTATGGTTGTCTATATTCTTGATTCCCCATGTGAATTATTATTATTTTCTGTTCATGGGTATCGAAAATACATATGTTGGTAAAGTTTATTTCATGATATTAATCAGAGGCATAATAGCCTTATGACGTACCGAGAGATTTTATTAATGTATTCCATATGCATTTCATGCATTTATATATGTACATTGACCCATGACTCAGACGGTGTTATATATGCATATATATGTATATGTATATATGTATATGTATATATATATATATATATATATATATATATATATATGTATATGGGATATGGAAAGGTTATGGTATTATATACGCACCACCACCTGATCAGTTGGTATAAGTTGATGATTTTGCCCACAGTGACATATATGATATGATGGGATGCCCTCAGAGGCCTTATGATGGTATGAAACATCTACCTATGCATTACATGACATTTATATACATATGCATGACATTATAAATATATCATGATTTACAGAGCTATCTATACTTACAAGGTGAGTCATTTACTCTATATTTCTTCAATGTCTGTTATGTACTTAGTTATGTTCCTTACATACTCAGTACATTATTCGTATTGACGTCCTATTTTTACCTGGGGACGCTGCGTTTCATGCCCCCAGGTCCCGATAGACAAGTCGAGAGCCCTCCAAATAGGCTATAAGCTCAGCGGAAGATGTTGGTGGCGTTCCATTTGCTTCGGAGTTGCTTGTTTGGTTAGTATGAATTAGACGAGTATTGTTTGATATGGCGGGACTCTATCCCGAATTTTATCAAAATTATGTACTCTTAGAGGCTTGTAGACATATGTCTTGTATACGATTACTTGTATGGCCTTGTTGGCCTATGTTTTGAATTTACAAATGATTACGTTGGCCTTATAGGCCTGTATGTGACGTATGTAAGTTTTTATATCAGACTGGGTCGATATATGTCAAGTGTTTTACCCATGTTTTATTCTACTTATCTCACGACATCCTCTCTGGCTCATTTACCTATGATAAGTATGATACGAAAGATAAGTTACGTAGGTACTCGGTTGACTAAGGTTCCGGGTGCCCATTGCGGCCCATTGGTTTGGATCGTGACATGGATAACTTTGTAAATCATGAAATACTTATAGTATCATGCATATGCGTATGAATGTCATTTCGTGCATAGATACATGTGTTCAAAACATCATCAAGCCTCGGAGGGCATCCCATCATGTCATCTCGGCCACTATGGGCAAATCATCAATTTACACAAGCTGATCAGGTGGTGGTGCGCATATAACGCACTAACTTTTTCCCATATTCCATATACATATATACGCGTATATAACACCATCTGGTCATGGGTCAATGTACATATATAAATGAATGCAATGCATGAGAAGTACGTCAATAAAGTCTCTCGAAATGTCATAAGACCATTATATCTCTGATTAATATTATGAAACAAACTTTATCAAATTACGTATTTTTTTAGACCCATAAATAGACGATAGAACAATAAGACATATGGGAATTCAAGAACATAGGTATCTCTAATACTTCTATGAATAGAGCCATTTATGGAAGTTATACATTTTCTCGTTTCGTTCGTGTCGTATAGATCATCCAAAAATAAAGAAGGGATAATCTTAACATACCTGAGCCAATTCGCTTGACAATCTCTCTAGAACACATCAATTGTGACAACACGTAACGGCGGATCATAGTAGGGAACAATCCGTATAATATTTTTGAGAAAGATTGTATCGTACTTTCTTACAATCGCATATCACGTTGCCGTAGCATTATAAGGCTTCATATTAGATTATTGAGAATCCATCAGTTACTTAGCATATCTATGCATCTCACTTAACAATATAGGAAAGACTCTTAACATTGTGGGTTGTGGGCCCCACTTTGTATGGTGACTAAGCCAACTAAAATTCACTAATTTTTCCATCTTGAAGTGTGACATAAGAGTCACTTATTACCTACTCCCTTGGCTGCCACGTTGAGGCACCTTAAACTTATCTACAATTCTAATTAACTATCCACTAATATCTTGGTTAACTTGTTAATCTTCGACTAACCAATAATTACCCAATTATCCACATAATCAAGAATTATCTCAAGTTACTCAAATACCACTTACTTTAAATGCACTTTATACACCTTACTATCATGGTCGTGTGGTACCTTGTATAGTACTAGTCCATAAATACGGGATATTATAGCTTGGACCGTATTTTATCCCCAAATTTCCAAACTTCAACGAAACTCATATGAGTAATCGCAAGGGATATATAGTGTGATTATTGTTGTGGTCAATTTGTATTGCATCATTCCTCCTTGTTGGAAAGAATTCCTCCTTGAATTTGAATCATCACTCACAACACAAGGCGCTAAATCACCAACATTGAAATTAGGAGAAATATTGTAGTCACAAGGTAAATCAATGGCATAGGCATTGTCATTAACTTTCTCAAGCACTTGGAAAGGTCCATATCCTCTTGGAGCGAGCTTGCCTTCTTTTTTAACGGGAACCTCTCTTTTTGGAAATGCACCCACATCAAATCTCCCTTTTGGAGCTCCAACTTCTTTCTCCCCTTGTTTTCTTTCTCAGCCTTTTGGAGTAAACACACTCCAAATTTTGCTTCACTTTAGAGTAAGGCTTCATCAATGCTTCGACTCTTTTCTTGCCATCTACATTCACAACATCATTTCTGTACAAAGGGATAAGATCAAGCGATATTAAAGGATTAAAACTATAAACACATTCAAAAGGAGACATGTCTATGATTATGTGCAATGTTCTATTATAAGCATAGTTAATCATTGGTAAATGTTCCTCCCAATATTCCATTTTTCACTTAATCATATCCCGAAGTAGAGTACCCAAAGTTTTATTCGCCACCTACAGTTGCCCATCCTTTTGAGAATGACAAGAAGTTGAAACAAGAGCTTGGTGCCAAGAGTACCCCAAATACATTTCCAAAATTAGCTCAAGAACTTTGTATTCCTAACAATTATTTATAGTACTCCATGCATTGTAAGAACGTTGGTGATAAAAAATTGAGCAATATGTTTAGCATAATCATATATTTTATAAGGAATGAAATGTTTTGTTTTTGAGAACCAGAGTACTACCACAAAGATGCCATCATGACCCTCTCTAGTCCTAGATAAGCCAATAACAAAATCCATAGAAATATCAATTCAAGATTATTAGGAACGGGCAATGAAGTATTCAAACCATGAGGATAAGGAAGCTTAAAAAATCGATCAAACACATAAGAATCAACGAATAACACTTAGAAAATCAGCGAGGATTGTTTTTGAAGAAAGGTTTTTGAAACCCTAGTCATGAAGATGAAGAGACGCTTCGAAAAACATAAAGGTTTTCATAGAAAAATAGTAAAATAACTCGAAATACTCTCAGATCTGTTACAGATCTAAATAGATAAGAGATAAAATTAGGTTTTGAGAGGAATAACCCAGAAATAGAGAAACCGGCTTAGAACCGCATAGGTTTGAGCCGAAAAATATGAAGATCTTACTCAATCGAGCCATGGTAGCCTGAGAATGGTTAGAACAAGCCTAGGGGTAAGTGAACGGTCACTGGTCCCTTGAGTACCTCAAGAGAGAATGAATCCCGCCCATTCGAGGGGAGCCATTAGGCTAAGAGTCGTGGTGAGAACCAACATAATCAACGGCGAGCAAGACATAGCGGGTGGAAGCCATGGTTAGGCAGAGGGAGTTTTAGAGAGAGTGAGGGACTGATGGTGGGTGAGGACGAGAGAATGAGAGGGGTTCGGGGGGTATAGGTTAGGTTAAATTAGGAACGGTTAAATCCGGGCCATTGATCAAAATTGATCAACGGCCAAGATTAAATCAGCATTGGGCCGAGTAGATTTAGGAATTGAGCTTGGGGCCTGTTGGGTCAGGTATAGTTAGGTGTTTGGGCTGGTCTAATTAGGCTAAAATTGAAATAGAATAGGCTATTTGTTAAATACCCAATTTAAATTAAAATAATTTATAAAATAGCTAATAATTATAAAATAAAAATTATGCATAGAAAATAGTTTAAAATGATTATTTACTATTTAAAAATACAAATGACTAATTTATGATAAAAAATAGTACAAAATTATATGCTTGGGCTATAATTGCAAAGTTATTGCAATTATAGCCATAAAGTGCCAATTTGGCTATTTATGGAATAATTTGGACTTAATAGGACCATAAATAATAAATTAAATTAAGAAACGATCCTTTGTGATGAAATTTTGTAATTATTTATCGGAAATAAAATACTAGACAAATTAATAAAATTTAGAAAAATTATGGGAAAATACCGAACTAATTCATGATTTTGAAGGTATATATGCAATTTTTTAAAAATATTTTTGGAAAAATTAGGTATCAATAGCTGGCCCTCTTTACCTAGAAAGGATGAAAGTGTTGTTGGGTAAAGATATGATGACCAATATTTACCGAGAAAAATGGATAGAGAGATTTTGGTCGTACTCTAGTTTCTGAGCTGCCTACATATCCTTGGTTTTACAGGAATCAGGTCGTATGTAGTTCCAGATTCACCAGTGAAACATACCGGTTAATTCATTACGAGAACGGACGCAATATCTAGGGATGGGTGAATGAACGGCTTACTAGAGAGGTTAGGTTTGATACAGTCGAGGAACTGGAGCGGGATCGCTCCTGCTGGGATAGTCGTTGCTCGCCGGGTTACCTACAAATAAGAATACTACAAGCATATATTGTGCATAAATTTAGACATGATGCAGGTTCCCATTGGGACTATGAAACTGTCCTCGGACGATTAGGGATGACGTCCTTAGACCATGATGTCCTGGGCTATGAATTGTTTGATGAGAGACTCGCAGGCCATGAAATGATGTTCTCGGGCTATGATGATGGTGCCTCTGAACTATGACGCCTATGACTACGAAGCATGTTTGTTCTTTGTGCTGTTAGCAAATTTCGGCAATTGCAATTGTTTTGAGAATTGTGACTTTGAAGCGTGTTTATCCTTTGTTCTTGTATCCAAAGACAAATCCTGAGTTCTGTGGATGGGGAAGGTCGGTTTGTATCCCTGCTGGCTTTGCTTGACTCGTTCTGCTTGGTTTTAAGATCCTGTTCAAGTTATCGGGGTAGCATTTGCTAAACAGAACTACTTATGAAAGCAAGCATGCATGATTTTTCAAAGACATAGTATAAAATATATTTTAAGAAATTCAAATGAACCGACGACCATGACACGGTTCAAGGATTGTGATCGAACCCATAGGGCTGCCTACGTATCCCCTCTTAAACGGGAATCAGGTCAGGCGTATTTCAGTTTACATCATAAAGAATTACACATAGTAGCACTTGAATGCATCGGAATTGATTGGTTTTGTCCAGACCTCTTCGTCCATTTTTGCAAGTATGAGAGCTCCTCCCCTCAGTACTCGATGAACCATATACGGACCTTGCCAGTTGGGAGAGAATTTTTTTTGGCCTCATCTTGATGTCGAAAGATCTTATTTAACACCAGCTTCCCCGGTGTGAACTGTCTTGGCTTGACTCTTTTGTTGAAAGCTCTGGTCATACTGCTCTGATAAAGTTGTCTGTGACATATTGCATTCATACTTTTCCCATCTATGAGGGCTAGTTGCTCATAATGACTTCTTATTCATTCTGCGTCGTTGAGCTCAGCTTATTGTATGATTCTTAAGGAAGGAATTTCTACTTCAGCATGAATAACAGCTTTCGTACTATAAACCAACAAGTAAGAAGTTGCCCTAATTGATGTGCGGACTATGGTGCGGTATCCCAGTACGGCAAATGATAGCTTTTCGTGCCATTGTCTGTGTTTTCTATCATCTTTCTCAATATCTTCTTGATGTTCTTGTTGACGGCTTCTACATCTCCATTCATCTGAGGTCTATAGGCTGTGGAATTCTTGTGCTTGATTTTGAAAGTTTTGCACATGGCTTTCATCATATCACTGTTTATATTGGAGCCGTTGTCGGTGATGATTGATTCTGGAACTCTAAACCGACAAATAATATGGTCACGGACAAAGCCTGCCACGACTATTTGGTGAAGTAATCAATAGCTACTAAGATGAACTTGTGTCCATTTGAGGCTGTAGGCTCGATCGGTCCAATGACGTCCATTCCCTAGGCGATGAATGGCCAAGGAGATCTTGTCACATTGAGCTCATTTGGGGGTACCTTTATCATATCTGCATGTACCTGACATCGGTAGCATTTCCGGACATACTGGATGCAGTCCATTTCCATGGTCATCCAAAAGTAACCAGCTCTGAGTATCTTTTTGGCCAAGAAAAACCATTCATATGTGGGTCGCAAGTCCTGGAATGTATCTCTTCGAGTAGTCTGGAGGCTTCCTTTGCATCGACACATATCCATAATCCCAGATCGGGAGTTCTCCTAACCGGGTTCCTGCGCTGTGAAAGAAACTGTTGGACAATCTTCGAAGCATGCGTTTCTGAGTACGATTTGCAAGCTCTGGGTACTCTCCCTTTGACAAATAGTCCTTGATATAATGGAACCATGGTTTTCCATCTGCTTCTTCTTAATGTGGGCACAATATGCCGGCTGGCTATGGATCTTTACTGGAATATGATCAATGAAGTTCTTATCTGGATGTTGTATCATGGATGATAGAGTGTCCAGTGCATCGGCAAACTCGTTTTGAATTCTGGGGACGTGCCGAAATTCTATCTTTGTGAACCTTTTTCTCAATTCTTGCACGTGGTGCAGATACGACAATATCCTTGAATTCTTGGTAGCCCATTCTCCTTATACTTGGTGTATTAGCAGGTTTGAATCACTAATTACTAGCAACTCTTGAATATTCATGTTAATGGCCATGTTGAGCCCTAGGATGTAGGCTTCATACTCTGCCATATTGTAGGTGCAGGGGAATCTGAGTTTCGCAGATACCGGATAATGTTGGCCAGTTTTCGACACCAAGACTGCTCTAATACCGACCCTTTTGAAATTGGCTGCTCCGTCGAAGAACATTCTCCAGCCATCATAGAATTCAGCAATGTCTTCTCCTATGAATAATACTTCTTCATCGGGAAAATATGCTTTCAGAGGTTCGTATTCTCCTCCCACAGGGTTCTCGGCAAGATGATCCGCCAATGCTTGTCCCTTGACCGCTTTCTGAGTCACATACACGATGTCGAATTCACTTAGCAGAATTTGCCACTTGTCCAGCTTGCCAGTGGTCATGGGATTCTGAAAGATGTACTTCAAGGGATCCATCCTTGATATGAGATATGTCGTGTAGGCACAGAAGTAGTGCCTCAGCTTCTGGGCTACCCAAGTTAGAGCACAGCAGGTACGCTCTAGTAGAGAATATCGTGCCTCGTATGGAGTAAACTTCTTACTCAGATAATAGATAGCCTATTCCTTTCTTCCTTTCTTGTTGTGTTGCCCCAGAACACAGCTGAAAGCTCCATCTAATACTGCAAGGTAGAGTAGCAAGGGACTACCTTGCTCTGGCGGGACCAAACTGGTGGTGTTGACAAGTATTCCTTGATTCTGTAAAAAGTCATTTTGACAATCCTCGATCCATTTAGTTGCAACATCCTTATTTAACATCTTGAAGATCGGTTCACATATGACAGTGGACTGGGCTATGAACCGGCCGATGTAGTTAAGACGCCCCAGGAAACTCATCACATCTTTCTTGTTCTTTGGCGGTGGTAATTCTTGGATGGCTTTGACTTTTGACGGATCCAGTTCTATTCATCGGCGACTGACAATGAACACAAGCAATTTTCCGCCAGGAACCCCGAATGCATACTTCACGGGGTTTAATTTTAGGTTGTATTTTCGCAACCTGTTGAAGAACCTCCTCAGATCTGCTATATGGTCGGTGGCTTTCTTGGACTTGATAATGACATCGTCCACATATACCTCTATCTCTTTATGTATCATGTCATGGAAGATAGTGTTCATAGCCATCATATAAGTGGCCCCAGCATTCTTTAAGCCGAATGGCATCATCTTATCACAGTAGACTCCCCACGACGTGATGAAAGCCTTTTTCTCAGCATCTTCTTCGTCCATCCAAATCTGATGGTATCCGGCAAAACAATCCACGAACGATTGAAGTTCATGCTTTGCACAATTTTCAATCAGGATGTGTATGTTTGGAAGGGGGAAATCATCCTTCGGACTGGCCCAGTTGAGATCCCGGTAGTCGACACAGACCCTAACTTTTCCGTCTTTCTTGGGCACAGGCACGATATTGACTAACCATGTTGGATATTCAACTACCTTGAGGACCTTTGCGTTGATTTTCTTGGTAACTTCTTCTTTGATTTTCGGACTCATATTAGGCTTGAAATTTCTGAGCTTCTGTTTTACCGGCGGGCACATTGGATTGGTCGGCAACTTGTGAGCCACAATGGATGTACTTAGACCAGTCATGTCATCNAACAGTCTCTGAATCCCCCAGGTTGACTACCTCAGTTTCGTCCAGGTTTGACTTAGGTCTATTCTCGAAATCCTCAACTTCTCTGACAAATATTGGGTATGATATCATCTTCTTCTGAATTGTTGTCCTTTTGTTGCGTTGTCTCATTACATATCACAGTCATCGGTTCATCAAGATAGGAAATAGTAATGCCCGGGACTCGTCTAGCCCTGGATGGTCTGACGGTCCAATTATTGATGAATAATCCCATGCTCATAGCTTGGCTGGTAGGGCCTTCCTCTTCCTCCTCCTCAACAATAACACAACAGTCCATGCCTTCATCTCCCAGGATAGATTCTTCAATGCTGCTAGAGTTTCTTCTTCTTCTAACCCCCATATGATATCAACTTGCTGGAAAGTCTACTCTAAATGTGGTATAGGTTGTTCCAATGGATAGTAGGGACCGCTCCATGGTGGCGACCAATCTTCGTACTCCTGCCAAGTGTATTTGTATCCTAATCAAAAAGTGGTGCCATGGTGCTTCAGCTTTATCAGTTTGGAAATCCCCTGAAGATTCTTTCCGAGCCTTTTTCCAGGCTTGTACCCGCTCCAGTTCAATATGCTTTGGATCTTACTAGCCCACCACTTATCCTTGTATATTGCATTGACCCGCTCAATGTGGTGATAGGTTGCTCCACCCAGCCTTCTTCTACCTTCAACCACCGGGATGGTCTGGAGACTATAGATAGGGTTACTTTTATCTCCGTGGATGATGACTTCCTGGTGGCTCCATTCAAATTTCACTGCCTGATGCAATGTTGATGACACAGCCCCAGCGACATGTATCCACGGCCGCCCCAATAACAGGTTATATGACGCGCACACATCGATCACCTGAAATTCAACCTCGAACCATGTAGGTCCCATCTGTAGAGAAATACTTATTTCTCCAATGGTGGCCCTCTGAGAACCGTCAAAAGCCTTCACATTATGGACCCTTCTCTTATCTCGTACAATCCTTTGCCCAATATTTTGAGAGTTGTCAATGGAAAAATGTTGAGGCTAGATCCTCCGTTGATTAGAACCTTGGTAATGAAATGATCTTCACATTGCACAGTAATTTGTAGTGCCTTGTTTTGACTTAGCCCTTCAGGTGGCAGCTCGTCCTCGTGGAAAGTGATTTTGTGACTTTCCAGCACTTGTCTTACCATGTTGTCCATTTCTCCACTGGTGATGTTATTAGGCACATATGCTTTGTTCAACACTCTCATCAAAGCATTCCTGTGTGCTTCCAAGTTGTGTAGCAATGACAGGATGGATATTTGGGCTGGAGTCTTGCTCAACTGATCTATGACTGAATATTGTTTGGCTTGCACATTTCTCCAAAGATCATCTGGACATGTTTCAATGACGGGTGGCCTGTTGGAAGCATGTTTGCTAGACTCTGCCAAGTGTTCGGGTGTATAGACCCTACCGGTCCTGTTCATCCCCTGTGCGGCACCAGCTTCTTTCATCTTAACATTACCTTTCCTTCTTGCTTCAGCCACGTAGTACGACATTGGTGTTGAAAGGCGGCGGGGTTGACACTATCACTGTAATTGGTGCGGCTATCCTCACTTCAAATGGGACAGGTGTCGTGGCAGGTGGGATTACCTCAACCTCTAATGGCACAGGTGCATCCGCAGGTGGTGCCACTTCAAAATTGAATGGGACTGATGCAGCTACCTCAACATCTCCTGACGGCTGAATCTGGACTATGATGGGATTAAGTGTGACCGCTGGTTTCTTTGGGTCATCACCTTCTTTGATTAATCCAATCGACCCCTCTGGGTCCCATTCTTCCTCTATCTCTATCATGTTGATGCCTCCACCCCTATGGTCTGGGAGCGGATTGTTGCAGACATTGGGAGTAGCTTCCTTTGCTTGAATGACCTTATTATCAATCAGATACTGGATTTTATCCATAAGTGAACGACATTCATCAATTTATGCCCCTTCATGCTGGAATGGTATGCACAGGTTTTATTTGGGTTGACCCATTGGGATGGACTTTCAGGGGTATAGCAGGGATAGGAGTAACATAACCAGCAGCTTTTAATCGTTCGTACAGTTGGTCAATAGGTTTAGCAATGGCAGTATATTGCTTGGATGGCCTGCGGTCAAAATTGGTTCGAGGTCTTGGAAAATTTTGGTGAGCAGGGGGTGACTGGAAGTGAGAGGGTTGAGAGTTGTATGTATGATAAACAATGGCTGGTTGGGAATATCTAGAAGACGTGGGTTGATAAGCAGGTGGGGGTGACAGTTGATAAGTAGGTGGAGGTGCTGGCTAATATGTGGGTGGGGGTGCTTCGTATGTGAGTGGGGAAGTTCGGTATACCAACGGAGATTTAGGTCCTTGTGCAACCATTACTGTCAATGTATCTTTCTTCTTGGATATACCACCAGAATGCAAGCTTTGTTGGTGGCTTGTAGTGCTTCGAAATTAGTAATCATTCCGCTCGTAATCCCTTCTTCAATTTCTCTTACCTGGCTTGATGATGTCAGAGAATTTGTGGTTTTCAACTACCATCAGCCTCTCATAATACTGCGGGTCTTGTGCTCGGACGAAGAATTTGTTCGTTTGTTCTTTATCTAGGGCAAGCTTGACCTTGGCTTCTTCAGATCTCCAGCGAATGGCATACTCGCGGAAAGTTTCAGTGCGCTTCTTGAGGTTCTGGATTTAAAATACGTCTTAAGCATTCTCCGTGTTGAACCTGAATCGACCCATGAAATCTGAGGCCATGCTTACCCAGTTGGACCACTTCTTAGGGTCTTTGCTGATTTACCAAGATAAAGCATCTCTAGCGAGGCTTCTTATAAACAATTTCATGCAAATCTTCTCGTCTCTTCCTACTACAACCAATTTATCACAATAGATTCTCAGGTGGACCCTGGGATCACCTGTACCATCGAACATCTCGAACTTAGGAGGTTTGTAACCCTCTGGTAGTTCAACATCAGGCTATATGCAGAGATCTTCATAGTTCAATCCCTCAACTCTTTTACTTCCTTCGATGCCCTGGACTCCGCTAGTCAATTTCTTCAGTTCTTCGACCAAGTTCTTAATGATCATATCCTTCTCACTGGATTCAGGTGTGTAAGAAATAGGTTGGGTGGAGTGAGGTA
Organism: Nicotiana paniculata; assembly: GCA_005239505.1. Taxonomy (NCBI): domain Eukaryota; kingdom Viridiplantae; phylum Streptophyta; class Magnoliopsida; order Solanales; family Solanaceae; genus Nicotiana; species Nicotiana paniculata. Next base: position 18,660 of record ML327322.1, read on the forward strand.
GAGTTACCATGTATATGGGGTTGTTATGATGGCTTGGCGCCTGAGCATAGAGGTGGTCATCTGTGGAGCTTTGTGGTTCAGGGATGATCAATGGGGTGTTTCTCGGAGTGTGGCAAATGTTGCATTGTGGTGGAATAGTTTGATTTTTCGGTGGAGTTGTACGGTGGTGAGTTGTCGGAGGGTTCTGTTTGTTTGGGGTATTCTGAGGAGGTGTGGGGTTTTGTGTGTTCGTATGATTGACATGTGGAACACTAAGTGAGAAGGACAGGTTCACCAAGTTTCGCACATGTTCAAGCTCCCCTTGGAGTTTCAACAACCTTTGCTCGAGTTGTGACATAGCATCATTCTGAACCTGAGTACCTTGATTGTTAGGGTTTTCTGTTCGTTCAGCTGTCATTGTGTTTTCCTTTCTGATATTGCTCAAATCTTCCATTTTGCCTTTGCAGGCCTTTGCATTTAAGTGGACTAGGAGGAGAAGAAGAAGGAGGAGGGCCCCTGGATCTTGTGTGATATGATGATGATGCTAGAATGCATGAACCAACCTTTGGGGAGGGGAATAAAATAAAAAAAACAAAAGCAAAAACAAAAGGTATCCAAGTCAGTGAGGATCATGAGAAAATATTGAAGTATTTAAACACACATTGCAGGGATATAAAAGCGTGTCCTAATTTGGGGAGCCTCATTGTGCCCGAGGTAGGCATAGTGACAAGTTGATTTGGAGAACTTAGATGCTAATAATTGCCTCATTTCATTAATGTAAAAGTAGGTAAATCTAAACGACATTGAATAATATAAGTCACTAAAGGAACTTGGCCTTATTACATTTTAAAAAGTAGGTAAATCTAATCTACTTGGTCCCAGAAGGACCTTCTCCAGACTTGATCTTCTTGTCTCTGTCGATCAGGTTCCCCAGGTCGTGCATGCCCAACAGCAGGTATACACTTGCTAGATGCCCCCCTTCGCTTCCATCACCATTCTGGCAGTCGGCGACTCTTTTCCTTGTCTTCGCCTCTACTTCCATCAGACCCTACTCCAAATATTCCAACCTCTCATTGGGTTTGATAGCTCTTTCCTTCCATTCATTGATCTTTACTATATCAGTCTTGTGTTTCTCCAGATGATCGGCCTCGGACTCACGAACCCTTTTGCGTAGTTTATTGTATTTTACTTGGGCCTCAGCAACATCATTTATGTCCCTGTTTCCCCCACCGATTCCCGTCTCAACTATCCATGTTATGATGTCTTCCAACCATGATAGGTAAAAGCGTGCATGTCTTGCGTGGTACCTGTCTGGCTTGTGGTGTCCCTTTCTATAGTAACCTTATGATTCCACATATGTTGAGCTTCACATTTGTACGGGATGTCGCCGTCCTGAAAATATGCTCTGTAATGGCTCATTTTAGAGACTCGTGGTATGACTTGCTTCCTGCATGCATGTCTCATAACCATGATAGGAGCATAAGGGTATATGACCCTTAAACCGATCAACACCAGGTGCAGAACGTCCCTCGATCTGATGATGAACTCACTGGTAGGGAACCATTCGAACATCCAGTGGACCTGGTTCTCGGTCAAATTCAAAAAATTACGCCCATTCTGTAGCATTTTCCGGTTGAGCAAACCTCTCTGGGGTGATGGAAGGCTATATGGTCATTCCATGCCATTCGTGGAAACTCTTAACGATATTGACCCCTTTGGACATGCTCCAATAACCAAACCTGTAGTAGTAGATTACAACCCTCAAAGTGTTTGAACCCCTTCTAGCAGCGGTCTAAGTCTCGGTATATGTCTGTTATGATCATAGGGATAATGGTATATATTCGCCCCTCGATCCCCTCCATTAAGGTTTTGGCTACATAGCCAGTCTAGGAATCCTGTCTCTTTTGCTCAGAAATACTATCATACCCAAGAAGCAAACGATGAACACAAGAACCCTGCGGTGAATATGACCCAAGGAAGTAATACAGAATTAATCGTGGAAGATACGATAGGATTTTCAATGGCCGTATCGTTCATAGAGATTGTCAAAAGGTATGTAGGACTCTGTCAGTCACTCTAAATCATCGTTCCTTTTCAAATCCATCATTTTCAGGAATCCCCTAGCGGCACGGTTTTCTGGCACCAACAAACCTGGACTTTCCCAAGGTAATCCCGTAAAACCCCCTATCTCCTCCAAGAGGGGGGGTCATTTTTATGTTGCCATAATGAACACAGACCTTTCTTTGTCCCAGAACATAGTGGCTGCTTCAATCAACATATTGTTCGGTTGGATATCCAGTAAAGAGGGTAAGTTTCGAGGACCCTCTTCACATGGTCTTTGTCACTTGGAGAAAGGTCTTCCCACCAATCCAGCAACAATAGTGGTATTCTTTGGACCATGCCGAACCTGGGGATTTCATGCCTCATTTTCTGCAAAATAGACAAGGTTGGACCCTTTCCCCCTCGGGATTCAACTACTTATACATTAGTGATTAACATATTGGCATTTATTTCTCCAAATTAATGCACAGATCGTGATCGCGCCCGTTGGGATTACAAGAACCCCGGTGGACTTTTGGATAAGGCTAGCTTAAAGGGTTTTCATGCGGACAACATATTAACCCGACTAGGTTTGACCATGATGCATGTACAGTTATAATCAGAGTAGAGTTTCTATGGGGTTTTAGACTGGTACCCTCAAGTGGACAACTTGAGGGGGAAAGTCACGGATCAACTAGTTTACCACAAATAAGCCTTTATGAATTTAGGGGGTGACATAAAATAGGAAGAGCGCAACCACTCATCAAGAGTTGCTATAGGATTTGTATAGGCACGAGTGGAATATGATGTTGAGCATGATTATGCAACAATAAATAAGAAATAAAAGCATGTCGCCATGTATTTGCACGTTATAAAAGTGGTAAATACAACGATTATGATTGAGAAGCAGTTATAGAGGAAAACAAAAAGAAACATGTCAGTTTCATTTAAAAGAATAAATACTTGGGAAAGTAAATAATTAATTGCACATAAAGGGAAAGTGAAAGGGGTGCAGGTTTTAGAAAAATAAAGACAAATTCACAAAGAAGTTTGAAATGGTAAAAGCCTAGAAATTCCCAGCAGAGTCGCCATGCTGTCGCACCCCCCATTTTCCCTTTCCTTTCGGATCGGTCAGGGTTTTTGACGTTGTTGGGACAACTCATTTTCCTTTTGGGAAAAGGGATGTGAAGGACTTGAAGAGTCGCTACCTAACAAATTATGGTGCGTTAGGGAACCTATTAAGGGTTGTAATAACACTAATTGAATAACCAGAGATTGGGAAAGGGCTTGAAATTACTCCAGGGGGAAGGTGTTAGGCACCCCTCAAAGTCCACAACTGTGGTTCCCGGCCAAACAATTCATTTTAGCAAGTAGCAAATAAGCAGTCAAAGTATACACATGGAAACAAGTAATGGTTTTGAAAAGATTCGCAGTCTAGCACATATATGATAAGGGATAGGGGTGTTCTAAGTTGCTTATCCCATAGGATCACATCAATGCAATGCCCGGTAATTACTCCTCATTGAGGGGCTACACATGGCATTAGTGCACCGGACACCATATCTATATCTACCCTTTACCCCACCCCTTAGCGATTATTAAGAAAGTTTATTTAGCGATCTCTACGCATGCTGTTACCCGTCCCTTCTTAATGGTCCTGGAGGAATTTAGGCCCTCTAAAAGTTTTAAAATGATAAAATTCTAAGCGACTGGCAAGAACAAATAAGACTATTCAGATTAATGCAGGAAAGCAGTTATGAGGCCCAGATTTACCTCCACAAGTAATGCACATAATCAGCACGTCTCAAACACAAACAAGAGGCAGTTTTATTAGACAGGATCCTAAGATAGGATATCTAAGTGAATGTCAATGCACAGAAATGTGGAGCTTGATTTATAAACTCAATATCAATGACCTAATCAGTTTGCCTACTTATTTTAAAACATGTGTCTTCAAACAGTAAACACAATCAAGAAGTGTTCCATCTTTTAAAGAGATTGATTACCTAAGGCTTGACTAGGCGTGGGATTGTGCATAATAATTACCATAGTTGTTAAAAACCCGTTCAAAAGTTGTTTTACCTAAAAGCATGTTGTTCTAGGTGATACGATTATGCAGAGACTGTTACTAGTTTTATTAAGAGCAAGACAATCAGATCTGACATTGTTTCTACCTTTTTCGTGAGTCAGTAGTTAAACTAGGCGTGATTAAGCAGATGCAAATAAAATCCTAGTGCAGGATATCTAATATGCACATATAAATGCAGGATTGTTAAGACATCATTCAAGAGACACAGAATTCCTAAAGGCATGATTTCTAAAATGCAAAAAAAGTTACAGGGTGATGATTTTGAATGCACAAGAGTAACAGCTTTTATGTTAACATTATTTATTGTCCTAGGAGCAGGATTTCTAAGCGATAAACATAAAGCATGGATGAGATGTTGAAACAGTAGACATGAAATCCTAGGAACATGGTATCTAGTGCATGCTTGGCATGGTTTGAATGAACATGCTAGTCCTAAAACATGGATTCTAACGCAGATAGAAACAACGTAAAGCTTAAAACATGATTTCTACCTGATGATGTTAACAGAACTATATGGCTACCGTCCCCATTTCACTAATCATCCCCAATATCTATTTACAAATAATTATTATAGACCAGTAGCTAAATGAATTACATAAATAATAAAATAAGAAGTTAAAATGTAGGGAGCCTGAGCAGGTTCATATATACTAGGTGTTCATAACCTCAATTGTCAAAGTTTCATAGCCTTCCTCATTTCCGGGTGTGTTAGAGTTCCATAAGGACCTCAAGTATCTCGGGCAGTGCTCACACCCAGATTTCGTAACCAAAACTGAGTAACTGCAGTGTGGAAGAGCCAACCTCAGTGCATTAGAGTTCAGAGGGATCTCACAGGAATCCCAAAGCAGTCACACACTAGAGGGGCAGAACTTAAGGACCTAAGAGTAGACAGTAGAGTGAGAGTGATTGACATGGTTTTGAAAATGCTTTGGTATAAAATAGTGTTGAAAAGACTCAGTTTGAAGTTTATAAAAGTATGAAATGGTTTAGTAGTAAAATAGTTCGAACAAGAGTAGGGTAATTAAACAAACAGTAGATCAACTACAGAACATAACAGGTCAGCAACACTCAAACAACAGTCCTTCACACAGGGGTAAGGAGGTTGGGGACAGACACAGCAACCAAGGTGGGCACATAACAAGCATAAGCATAGAAGTCTTAAGGAATAACAGACAATATGTCATGGGTTCCAGAATTGCTAATTGGAGACATGGTTGCATAGAATCAGAAGCGCTTGGGGACTTGTGGGATTGGGGATAATTAATGATGTAAACATAGTATGTGAGTATGAATTTCAGAACAAATAATACAAGAAATAGTGGCATCAAACAGAATTGAGCATATAGTCAGAACAACTTAAGGTAACAATTGCACAATAGGTGCATCCCAGAACTAGGCACTCATAGACAAGCATTTAAAGCCAGAGTAAAGTCACAATGGAGACAGATTACACAGGAAGTAAACATGTTCATAAATAGGCTGATCCTAAAAGGGGTTAGAACATAACTATTATACTAAGTAACACAAGTTAAACACATGTTGAGAAGCAAACAATAGACAGAAACAGATTAGTAAAATGATAAACTAAAGCAGTAAAAGAAACACATTAATTTTGGAACTTGTATTTAAAATCAGAACATACCAGTAAGGAGAATATACACAAAGAGTAGAACAAGAAAGTGCAATAGTTAGCCTTGGCTTGCAGCCGGCTAATTCAGTAGCAATAGCAAGTAACAAAAGTAAGTAGAAGAGTTTTGAGTGTATGAGAGAGTTGTGAACTAATGTGAGTTCGTGTGTGTAGAAGGCTGTCTAATGAGAGTAGAAGAGAGCAGCATATATAGTATATTAAAAGCTAGGTAAAATAAGGTAAGAGTCAAATTGTTTAATAATTATAGAACTCGGAATCAATTAGAGTTAAATCAGACCAAGTCTTCCCATAATCAAGGGAATCAGTTCAAATGGTAGAAAGGCAGGTAAGGAAAGAAATCATATATAGCTGGAGTTTAACATCTAAGGAATTAATTCAAACACAGAACAAGTATAGAGCAGGTAATTAGGGCTAGGTTCATAAAATTCTATTTAAGAAAACAATATTAAGAGTCAGCAAATAATACAATCAGTCGTAAAAAGGCAAACAGTAATTTAAAAGTCATGAAAGAAACAGGGAAATAATCAAAAATAGGCATACGTGTATCAACCCAAGAAATCAGGGGTTCAGAGAATCAAAGTAATACTAATTTTAAGGGAGATATTATAAACTTCCAAGAATAAACAAATAAAGAGAGTAAAAACATGCATAACCAAATTAGAAACCCTAATGAGATGTTACCACGGTGAAAACCACAAATTACTCAAATTAATCGAAGTAAATTCATGAGAATCAAATATACAGACAGGTTTAGTGAACGAACAGTAAAGACGAACTCAGAACCCAAAACTAAAGCTTGAAAATTAAGATTTTAACAAAACTGATTGGGGTTAAAAGAAAGCTTAACAAATTGATCAAACACATAAGAATCAAGGAATAACACTTAGAAAATCAGCAAGGATTGTTTTTGAAGAAAGGTATTAGAAACCCTAGTCATGAAGATGAAGAGACGCTTCGAAAAACATAAATGTTTTCATAGAAAAACAGTAAAATAACTCGAAATACTCTCAGATCTGTTACAGATCTAAAGAGATAAGAGATAAAATTAGGGTTTTGAGAGGAATAATCCAAAAATAGAGAGACCGTCTTAGAAATCCACATGTTTAAGCTGAAAAATATGAAGATCTTACTCAATCGAGTCATGGTAGCCTGAGAATGGTGAGAATAGGCCCAGGGGTAAGTGAACGGTCACTAGTCCCTTGAGGACTTCAAGACAGCATCAATCCCGGCCATAGGAGGGGAGCCATTAGGATAGGGGTGGTGGTGAGAACCAACATAATCAACAGTGAGCCATCTATGGTTAGGAAGCTGGAGTTTGAGAGAGAGTGAGGGAGTGACGGCGGGTGAGGATGAGAGAATGAGAGAGGGTTTGGGGGGTATAGGTTAGGTTAAATTAGGAAAGGTTAAATTAGGAAAGGTTAAATCTGGGCCGTTGACCAAAATTGATCAACGGCCAAGATTAAATCAACATTGGGCCGGGTAGATTAGGGAATTAGGCTTGGGGTCTATTGGGTCAGGTATAGTTAGGTGTTTGGGCTGGTCTAATTAGGCTAAAATTAAAATAGAATAGGCTATTTGTTAAATACCCAATTTAAATTAATTAAAATAATTTGTAAAATAGCTAATAATTATAAAAAATGAATTTCATGCATATAAAATAGTTTTAAATGATTATTTAGTATTTACAAATACAAATGACTAATTTCTGGTAGAAAGTACCAATTTGGCTATTTATGGAATAATTTGGTCTTAATAGGACCATAAATAATAAATTTAATCAAGAAATATTTTTGAAATTCTTATTGAATTTGGTAATTATTTATCGGAAATAAAATATTAAAAAATTATGGAAAAATACCAATTGTGCACTAGGATTCACCGGTACTGCATAAGGGCTCAAGCTTTTCTCCACCAATCCCCTTTTCATGAAGCTCATCCACTTCCTTTTTCAACATTTGTGTGTCCTCCAGATTGCTCCAATAAGCCGCTTGGTTTTGGATTTGAAATTCTAGTACAAATTCAATTTAATGTTGAATTCACTTCAGAGGTGGTAATTCTTTAGGCAATTCATCGGGGAAGACCTCTTCAACAAACCCTGCAAGAGACTTTTAATAACACTAGGCAAATATTAGTAACATCACAACTGTTTAAAAGAATTCTTTATGGACTATACAAATCATCACTTTTATTTTATCACTTCCCTTTAAAATTGCTTTTTTTTTAAATGAAACAAATTTTATCCTAACCATTCGATGGAGGTGTCTTACTAGCATCTTCGGCCAATAAAGTCATTTTTCGTTGGCCGGAATTTTCAAGGCTCTCATTAGGCGGTAGTCATCACTTACTTTCTTCGATTACAATGGGAGTAGCACATGAGTTTTACTATTAGCCTCCATGGTATACGTGTTAGCTCTGCCACCGTGCCTAGCCCCAGAGTCGTATTTCTATGGTCTGCCAAAAAGTAGGTGGCAAGCTTGTATTGGAACCACAAAATACATGATGTCATCGTGGTAAGATCCCACCTAGAGTTTCACCTTCACTTGCTTGGTCACCTTCAACTCACCACTTTCATTCAACCATTGGGGAAAATAAGGCATATGATGCTTAAGAGTAGCTAGTTTTAATTGCTCATCCAAAGCCAAATTCGCACAACTACCTCCATCAATGATCAAAGAACATGTAACACTTTAAACTTTGCAGCTTGCATGGTATAGATGCTCTCTTTGATCAAGATTATCATCTTAAGCCAGTGCCTTCATGAACTGTCTCACAACAAGAAACAAGTCCGAAGCATCTTCCTCATCATCCCCTCTCCCTGGGGAATTTGGTCACCATCATCGTCATGACCATCATGACATTCATAATTATGATCATCTTTATTTTCTTCTTTAAGGGTTCCATCATCTTTTACGATTATCATCCTCCGGCTGGGACAATTCTTTATTATATCGCCAAAACCCTTGCATTTGTGACACTGAATACCCGTAGAATTAGGAGGATTAGGTCTAGCAATGTTACCTCCGGTATGGAACCCGCCTTTAGGATTGATCGATTCCACTTGAGATTTCACGACTGGGCTTCTCAAGTTTGATTACCCTCGTTATTTCGATCCTAAGTAGTTAGAGACATCCAAGTATCTGTGTCATTGCCCGAAGTAGAAGTAGCACCTTTGGATTTGAATAATTTATCTTCGCTAATACTTTTCTCTACCTCAACCTCCGAAAATTGAACCTCATCCATAGAATTATAAGTATAGAGTTTCATTTGGGAGAAGATATCTCTACTTAAGCCAGTTCAAAACTGGATGATGGTAAGTTTCTCTTCTTCGTCAAAATCGGTCTAGTGCCATATTTTATTGAACTCATCTCAGTAATCATCAACGGACTTAGTGCCTTGATTCAAAATATACTTTTGAAAAACTCTTGGTTGTACTCGTCGAAAGTATTTAGTTCTCGAAATGGCCTTGAATTCTTCCTAACCAGCTATCTCGGGAAGACCCACATTTCTTCTTCCTTTCTCAACGGATCCCACTAAGTAGATCAAAAACCCTTAAGGTGAGAAAAATCAAAGGAATCTCTCTTGTACCCTGACACATCGTTAACATTGAACTTCCGATGACAATCGATCAACAAATCTACATATTCCTTCAGTTACTACTTCCTTTGAAGTCGGGAAATCTGACCTTAATGTTGTTGATCGCTTGATCATCACCTTGGTTCTTTCAGCCTTGATCTTGATACCCTTGGTACCTTTGATACCTGTAGGTGCCGTAGAGACCATACTCTTGATCTTCACCTTGATTTCGTTCATTCCAAAACCCTTCATGGTGCACACCTTGATTACCTTGCCTTCAGAAAGGTCCTCTACATCGAATTTCATACCCATAGCCTTGATTATGGAACTCATTATATAACTCTTCTCCCCCAGATTGGAAGTCTTCTTAGGTCACTTCATGATGTAGTGCACACATAGGAATTTGTATGGAAGGGACTCTTATATGTGGAGAAATATTTCTAGGTCGTTCCTCTTCAAATTCCTTTCAGGTCATACCTCTTGAATTTCTTCTAGTGGAGGAGTAGTACCACTAGAATGAGTCTGTTGGTTCCCTCTCCCCGTTTGTGAGAACCTAGCATCATAGTATTCACACGACTTTCTTGATTTTTGAACTTAGCCTGTAACCTATGAAATTTGTTTTACAAGACTAGGTGCTCTTTCTTTCTTTCTATATCCATGGCCTTCATTCATTTCATTACACTCGCACGAGTTAGTACCGCCATAATGTTCAAGTGTACGTACAATCAAAGATTAAAATATAGGATGAGTAAATATAATCACCTTACAATCACTGCATTACTTTTAAGGTAGAACTCAGTTCACTCTTTGTTTGGGTGTTTTGTGGTCACTCGTCAATGATATCCTTGGCTTCCTTTCCAATTACTAGGAAACCTACCAATAACTTAAGTTTACGAGAGCCAATCTTTCTTCATCTGGATTGAGTAATATTATGTGAATCCACAACGGATGACTCTTAAAATTTGGCGCACTTCAGTCAAAGAAGATCAACAAGATTAAATGAGCAATGCTCAAAATTAATTGGCACACAAGAAGTGGCACACTAGAATTAGTACACTTAAAAGAAGGTAAATTACTCCTAGTACACTGATTGGAACACATGGACAAGAGAAGAGATTATCAAGTCGTGCTTTAATTTCAAATCGTGTCTTTGATCATTGGGAAGAACCCTTAGAATGATGTTATCGTTTTGAACGATGCTTGGGATGAAGGCAATCATTCGGGAATGAAGGCCATAATGATGGCTATCCTTTGTTTTGGAATGATGGCCACAACGAAGCCTCAACGATCCTGCCAACGATGAAGGATCAATCATTTGTGACCTTGCTAGATTTCACTACGATGAAACATTGGAAACGAGGGCTACAACAATCCGTCTTTTTGGAAGCTCAATTTTGGTTCTTTGTTGACATCATTTGGAACGATGGTGCCAACGATAGTCCGTTTTCTGCATCCAAATTTTCAAGTGGAGACTTTAAGTCTCAATGTGGACCTAGGAAAGGGACCCTTCTAAAAATAGCAAGTTTGTACATCGACAATCAATTTATTTTCTCCTACCAATCCTTGGTACATTAGATAATAAATAACACTTCTCATCATAATTAAAAATAATTGCATCAAAGCTACTACACAAGATCACTTTTCATATGAATATTATGAATATTCACAATAACAACATGAATATGCTTTGAACACTCCACTCAATTTCTTCATCAACATACCTCAAGTCTTGAACACATCAGTATATCAACATGAAGAACATCATACATATTGCACAAGCCTTCAAACATATAGCACACATAATTTTCAAGTGCTTGTTTATCAATAGAGTTCAAAACTTTATCATCATAGTAACAACATTCTCTTCAATATACCACCAACTTCTACTACACAAGAATCACAATAATTAACAAGTAGAACACAAGTTGATAGTTTTCAAATCTTCATAACACTTAAACAATTATCACAAAGCATAAGACGACCTACCAAAGGAGGATTTCGGAAAAGGAAACTCTTTTTTTTTATAAGTCAAGATACATAATTCAATGACTAGATTATGGTAACAAATTGAAGCCTTGCTCTGATACCAAGATGATGTAAAGTAAATGCAATATGGAAGTTGAACACAAACAAGCCAAAGCAATTAGACAATGATAAAATAAAGTAATATTAATCACCTTATAAAAGGAAACAAACAAGCACTTGAACTAAGCACAAACCCTCAAGAGGATGACTACCTCTAGTAAACCAACGGGGTCTCAAATAGCAATTGGAATCTTCACCTATTCTACCATTTACATAAAGTTCACATGAACTAGGGTTCAACATTTGTGTATCAATAACAAGTTAAGTGACAAGTGAAAGACAAAAGGCTCTGAGTAGTTTGTAGCCTACAAGAGCACAAAGAACCACACTACCCTTAGCATAAAAGGGCCTTCAAGCTGCTGGAATGAGCCATCATTGCAGCAATGGCTCCAATAAATCTGAAATGATGAGTTATATGGTCCATCGTTGGAATAATGGACGAAACGAAATGATGGACTCTAGACCGATGGGACAGGAATGAAGGGCCAACTTATCACGCCCAAAACCTTGGGGAGCGCAACCGGCGCTCAACCGAGATATCCCAGTCAAGCAAGCCTACCTGATGTCTTCTATCCGACCTTACCCATGAATAAAGTGAAGATGCATACAATTCGTTAAACAACGAGAGGATTTCATAAACAACACCAATTTCATTACCATTAGTTAATTCATTTATAATTCCGAAAAACGCGTTATACATTCATAACTTAGAACTGGAAACATGTGATACATATACAAAATCAAGATACAGCCCACACTATATCTACAGAGCCTCTACAGATACAAAAGAGTAATATGATAGTGTCGACAACAAGGTCCAGGCTATACATCAAAATGCTATACATAAAGAACAAAAGACACAAGACCCTGATATGAAGTGGGGCTCACCAAGTCAGCTGAGAAGAGGATGTACCGTTATCACTAATCGATGTCGCCTGCCGTGGAACATCCTGCATCCATTAAAGATGCAGCACCCGACAAAAGGAACAATAGTACAAGCCTTTGAGAGTTTTGGATTGACTTCTTATGAGTGGTCCTGAGGGATATAGAGAGGTGATCATTGCCACAATCAATTTGTATTGCATTATCTGCACTAGATACTTGATTGTTTACTGCCTTGTTGTTAATCTTTATTTTACTGAAGATTACATGCCTTGCGATGATTAGATCTAGTCTTCTTTGTCAAACACGCATCATATTTACACCATATTTTACAAGCTCTATGTCTCGATATAGTAAGAAGTTTATTTATCAAACTGGCTTCAATCGGTGTTGTTTGTGACCTCTACAAATACAAAATCTACTATTTGTTAAGATTATCTAATTTTAGCACAAACGGTTTGGTGCCCACTGTAGGGTCCAAGCAATTGAATATTTGGTGTGAGTGTTGTTAGTTTCTAATTTATTTACTTTGTAATATGATGTTTTAGTTTTCTCCGAGCAAAAAATGGCAAGTCCAGCTTTAGAATCAAGTGTCTCCTTCACGTAATTGACCAGTGGAAATCTCTCGTCGGCAAGTTTCTCAAGAGATTCTAGATCCAAATAACACAGGGGCTCCACCACCAATGTGAAGTCACAACAATGACGAAGACAACATCGTAGATGCCGACAAAGACTTAGATGCAAATATGTTGATAGATGTAGTGGATTCACCATGCCACTCAGGCGTATGTTCTAGCACAAGTTTGACCATTTCCAACAAGTCTTAAATGGTGTTGTGAGTGCAAAAAGGCGGACTCTACCTTTCTTACCTCTTAACGACACTCAGGGAGGTTTTGCTGCGATGCGAAGGCATAACGATGATCAAAAGAACAATGTCAACATCGAACAAGAACTGGTGGCTTAGTGGCCAACGGTGTAAGCCGGGGTATAACTGGCCCTACTATCCAAAACTCATTTGAGGCTGTTATAAAGGCTATCAAGGAACATGGAGAATAGATAGGCCCGATGCCAGGCAGTCCTCTTCTCGTGCAAGGGATCAACTAGAAAAAATTCATTGAGCAGCCTTCGAAACATAGTACAATGCAGACACATCCCAAAAGTTTTCTGGATGCATGACATCGAAAATTTTCAGGATGCCTGACGTGGCCTACTCAACAACGGTCAAAGGGAAAGATCTGGACAAAGACGAAATCGAGTCCGTACTGATGAAGAAATTCGAAGAAACACTCTCTAAAGGTGTATTAACCTTGTACACGTTGTTACCCACAAACACTATCAGTTCTTCCGCGGAAATGGCCGATGATTTTGTGAAAGCTCATACTGGGGCCCGGAAGTTGGAGAAAAACATGGGAGACATCATGAAGATATGCTAGCTAGATGATGAAATGCTGTAGGGATTCATGTATCATTTCAAAGGGAAAGAATGACTCTCCCCAAAGTTAAAATACCATTGGGAAATCGTTGCCTTGATGAATAACCTGAACGAAAATAGTTCACGGGCCTCCCGCAGGCTCAAGAAGCAGCTAAATGAGTACCCTTCTTGTAGTTGGAGAGATTCTTATAATCGGTATAGCACCAAGATCCAGATTACAAATGATGACTCAATAACCCCTACATTCTTTGACAGCCCAAGAATAAGAACCAGGAGTGAACTAAGACAGTATTAAAGTACCACAGAGTAGAAGGTAAAAGCCCGAGGAACCTCTTTAAATCACATCCCGGATGAGATCTCACTCGTTTAAAGATAAGCAGCCCCTCAGAAGATCCGTCGATTATCTGCCTCTCGGGATGATAGAAGATCAAGAAACAATGAATCCCATATACTGAAACTTCAACATTCACACCACACATATATTTAAGCACTAAAGGACATAAGAGACCCCCTCCGATGTCTAGCTCGTATAAGAAGAAACAACATTTGTGGTGTGCATTCCACAATGACAACGACCATACGACGGAGGAATGCAAGGCCCCTCGGTTGGAAGTTTTATACCCGTTGAGAAAAGGATACATCTGGGAACTAACTGGCAACAAGGGAAAACAAGCATACTCAAAGAATCGGAGCAAGGAGGAGCCACTCGGGGTACCCTCATTCTGGCAAATAATCAATGTAAGTTTTGGAAGTGAAGCTATTTACGGAGTATCAAACCAGGGACCAACAAATTTTCCAAACCATCCTTCTCAAACGTGAAACAAACCCGAGGCTCCCTAGCTGGCGAAGAAATTTCTTTTAACGATGTCGACTCGAGTAACTTAACTTATCCTCACATTGATGTATTAGTGATCAAACTCCGAGTTTCTGACAATGACGTTAAACGTGTTCAGGTTGACCAGGGAAGCACCGTGAATATCAGACACTCACGTGTAGTAAATAAGATAGAGCTAGAGGACCTGGTCATCCTGAAATCCACTTTACTCTCTGGATTTAACAACTTCAGTGAAATCTCTCCAGGAAAACTCACATTACAAAGTACCGTCAGAGACATTGTCACGACCCAAACCGATGGGCTGCGACGGGTGCCCGAGTCTTACCTCTCGAACAACCTTAAGCATGTGTTTAAGATATAAACATGAATAACACATGCGAGGGAAACCTGTCCAAAAGACATATGTACGTATACATGCGAAATTATAGTAGGGCGAGCCGGCAAGGCTACTATAGACAACTACGTACCCAAAACTGGAAGCCGACAAAGTCACATACTATCCAACTATACATAATTGTCTACAGACCTTTAATAGAAATACAATTGTACAAAGACAGGACTGAGCCACGTCATACCCATATATATATATATATATATATATATATATATATATATATACACACACACAAGCATATCGTACCAAAACCAAAAGCAGCTCCGGATCAAGTGGAGCACGCCAACTCTTGCTGATCAAGGATCCTAAGAAGGGGGATCGTCGACTTTCCTACCTGCACCTGTGGGCATGAAACGCAGGCCCCGAGAAACAGGGCATCAGTACGAAAAATGTACTGAGTATGTAAGGCATGAAAATCAGTACATAAAAGACATAGATGAAACATGGAATAAAGGAATCCATCTGTAAGTCCGAATAACTTTGTAAATTCTGAAACATTTATAATGTCATGCACGTGCATATAAAGGTCGTGTCATGCATAGGTAATAGTGTACATAATATCATCAAGCATCTGAGGGCATCCCATCATATCGTCTCGACCACTATGGGCAACATCATCAACATATACCAACTGATCAGGTGGTGGTGCGTATATAACGCCATAACCTTTTTCCCATATCCCATATCCATATAATATACAGATATACGTGTATATAACGTCATCTGGTCATGGGTCAATGTACATGTATAAATGCATGAAACGCATAAGAAATACGTTGATAAAATTTTATTGGAATGCCATAAAATCAATATACCTATCGGCTAAACTTTATCAAATACGTATTTTTCTGAGACCCATGAACGAAAGATATAATAATAATTCACATATGGAATCAAGAACACAAAGACCCCTAGTATTTCTATGAATAGAGTTGTTTATGAAAACTGTGTGTTTGCTCGTTTCTCTTGTATAAATTGGATCATGCCAAAAAGAAAGAAGGGATGACCTTAAAATACCTGGAGTAGGAAAAATCCGTATAATATTCTTGGAAAAGGTTGCACCGTACTCCTTTTGAACCGCAAAATTTTACGTTGTTAAGGTGCTAATAATTTCTCGCTGGAATCGATTTGGTCGCAAGAATTTTTGTTGGAAGCTCGTTAGATTTAAGTTTTAGCGTCTTTTTCTTAGGAAGAAAGGGTGACACATGAAATCAAATGAAACCAAACTTTGTATAAAGGAAACCAAACTTATAATGTCTTACACTTATTTACACGTAAGTGTCTTATTACTTTAGATAGCCAATATGACTAAGAGTCATAGATCTTAGTAGTGGATTAATGCCACGTGGGGGTTAGATGAAATTATTTATCTTTATCCACTTATTAGGTAATTAGGTAATGTTTTGTTACCCGATAATTAATCAATTATCTCAAATTACTTAAAATACTAATTATTTTTAATATACTTTATACATCATACTATCATGGTCATATGGTACCTTGTATGGTAATAGTCCATAAGTATCGGGTATATTAGCTCGGACCATATTTCATCCCAAATCGGCAACCTTCAACGAAACTCATTATTTTAATTTGTGTACCCTTTATCTTTCATGGCACTTACTTATTGCTTGTTATAATTAGCATAAATAGGTTAACCTCAAGATAATCTCATCCCCGAGTCTATGTCAATTAACTGAAGACGAAACTTTTAACGCACGAAAATGCGAGATGTAACACAGACGATCTAGAAAAAATATCATTATCACCTCGTTTTAATTTATTTGCTTTTTTGGCTCTAAAATCGACCATATGCTTTCTCAACTCTTATTTTTTTTAATGAGTGCTTTGTTGTCTTTTACTATTCCCGTGAAGTGCTTTCTTAGATTGTTTGGGTCAATATTGACCTTGTGGAGATTCTATGAAAGTTGAGCATTCTTGGATTGGAGGTTAGATTTTGTAGTCGAGAAACATGCCATTTATACCGGAGCTCGGACTCTTTGTGGAGGCTCTCTTGAAATTTCTTCTCCGAAGCCTAGAGTTTGGATCAAGGCCATCATATTCGGGCCAGAGCACTATGAGATTTTGTAATGTATCTTTGTGCCAAGATTTAACTTCGCCAACTCGGATTCGAGGGAATTCTTTTTCCCCAAGCAACTTAATTACTTGTGTTCTCTCACCCTGTTCTTTTTGCAAGCTTGCGATATGATACGCGGAAACCTTGAAAAAAAGGAAAACAAAAGTTATGCAACTCAATCAACGCAAATTGAAAAAATGCAAACATGTAAGAAATGTGTTTACCGTTATGTGAAGGATCACATCAGTATGTGATGTTTTAGACATCAATACCATACAAGAAGATAGATTGAATTGTGTGGTACCCAATTTTCGAGTGATGTCTCTCTAGAAGAACCTGGTTCTTCTTGGTGTTCCAACTTCTACTGTTGCGGAATAATAAAAGCAGTAAAGTAAAAACACAGAGATTTTTACGTGAAAAACACCTGGTTCAAAAGGTGAAAAAACCACGACCTACTCCTCAGTAGGATTTGCTCAAACTCTTCACTAAAACTCTAAGCCAAACGGACTTACAAAATAAACTCTTTTGTAATCCTAAGGATTAACTATAACCCTTTTTAGTAACTAGCCCCTAGTTGATTTCTACACACCTCAAGTTAACTCTAACTTGATCAATACGTACCTATTACAATTGCTTCTATGAAAGCTGAAAAGATACAATATTAAAACTCCTACTACAATCAACTAGACTCAATAATCAATCTGATGAAACTGGTTCTTCTAGTTGAACTATAGCATTTGAATCGCACAGTAATTTTTCTTGCAAAATATCTGGGAATTTTGCTTTCAGATCTTGATTTACTTTTGCACTTGTGCGTTCTCCTTTCATGCAAGAATACTTCAATTATTTATAAAGTCAGTTGATTTCTGGTCCGACTCTACATGGGAGAACAAGTTCTTATCAAACTCAACTTCCTTCCTTCGTTTCTGTCCTTGTTGAATTCGACTTCTATTCTTTCGTCAATTTGCAACCTTTTCGCATTAGAAGATACTCTTCTTGTTTATTGATACTTCATATTCAAAACATCTCCTAAGAGTATACGGTTCATATGCCAGCTTTCCAGTTCATGATGTATGCTCTGATGGACCTTTTTCAACTAGTCAGTCTTTTGTCAATCTTCAAAACTATGCAGTAGCATGGGTCAACAAATTCCCTCTTTTTGATGATGACAAACTTTGTGCTTCTCCCTGTATACAACTCAAAGAAATTTGTATGGTAAGCATTTATCATAGAGAAATCAGGTTCATTAGGTTATAAATATCACTTGAAATATAAAAGCACTTTTTTCTTCCCCCTTTTGGCATCATCGAAAAGTTTGCAAAATGATAAACTCACCAGTGTTGTTAATAATTACTCATGGCCATTGAGGCTACTGCAGGTGCAAACATGATTAATCATCATAAGAAACCAATAAATGTAAGCTATCTAAGAAATTGAGACAAGTCAATAACAAAACAACAAAAATTCATTGATTAGGAACGTACATCAAACACCATACAAACAAAATAAAAACAGCCCTAACCATGAGCAAAACAGAATAAAAACGAAATAAGCATAACAACTGGTCTAAAGAGGGGTTTTGGAAGCTCTGGACAGCCTAAGGATGGGAAGGTGCAGAGGAGGTTGTGGTCTTGGATTGTAGAAGAGAAATTATCTGATTAAGAACACCCTCGTTCTTTTCCTTCTCTTTTGCTAATTCAGCCCTGAGAGCATCCCGCTCAGCTTCAACCTCAATCAAACGAGACTTCAAACGAAGGATTTCCATATCCTTGATCTCGCTTTCCTGCACCAGAGTTCTAACTTTGCTGTTGACAGGCTGCTTCCTAGATGAACCAGGTTCATCTGCAGGAACATTGACAGTATAATCGCAAGTCAGCAAAGTATCCTTCCCAAAATAGTCCTTGGCAGTAGCCATCTCTGCCTTTTTCACATGAACATCAAAATGAGCAAGCACAGCTGTCAGAATAAAGCCATATGGAATCGCATGTGCTTTTGTCCATTCACAACTATGTCCAAGAGTTGGATGATGAAGACTGGCCAATTTATCTGCTTACCGCTAAACAAACATTCCAACAAAGTCAGATCCATATAGTTGGCTATGTGCCTTCTTTCTTGTCTTGGCAGCGAGAACTTGCTGACAAACTCGAAGAGCAACTTGTGTTCTGGCTTCATTTCACTTTTGTAAACTGGCTTGGGTTCAATTTCCCTTTCATTGTCACTGAAGAATCTGGTAATATTGATTGTTGATGCCATCCCGTCCAAACTAGGCCATTTCTGCCTCGTGTAATCCTCGTAGCCCTAAGCAGGAATTTGCAGAATTTCTCCCAGTTCTTTAGCATCAAAGGAGACTTGAATTCCTTTGACTGTGGTAGTGACTCTATCGTCTTTGACCACTGCATTACCCATGAATTCCACCAGTTTAGATCTATCCAACTTCCTTCAATATGAAGAACCATGTTCTTCCACCCCTGAACATCCAGTGTGTCTAGCAGGTATCTCATCCCAGGTTCCTCAAGATCCTTCACCAACTTTCCCTTCAGAATTATTCTTTTACCAAACAAGGTGATTCTGCCAGTAGTCATCTCACCAACTTCCACCTCATCTTCTCCACTCCACTATCTATCATCATCTTTTTCAACAACCTTCACCTTTCTTGCTTTGGACCTGGTCCTTTTAACAGATTTTGTGAGTGTGGCAGACACTATAGCTGACTTCTTCGAAGAAGCCTTAGCCCTTTTTGATTTTGGTGCCTTAAACCACAACATGAGCAGTCTGCTCCTCATGATGTACCAGGTCCATCGTATCCTCTTCAACCACAACAGTCTCCACATGTTCTCCTACTTTAGCCTTTCCCTTTGCAACTCTCTTTTTATTGATCTCAAGCAAAGCCTTCTCAAACAGTTCTTCTTCCTCTCTCACAGCACTACATGTAGCACGCACCTTAGGAATAGGAGCCTCAGCAGCTACATAAGTTTTTCTCTTCTTAGAGGGAACTAGGTTAGTAGCCTTCTTGGACTTTTGAGTCCTCATTTTCTTGGGGTTATAGGAATCCCCCAGTTTCCTTAGCCTTTCAACCAATGTTTCATCCCCAGATGAACCAGGTTCATCTACTCCTTTCTTTAAGCTTGATATACCTGTCGCTGCTTCCTCGACTACAGTTTCCCCTAACTCTGTGACATCTTCTCCAGCCTTCTCAGGAATGGGACCACAAATAGTCAATGTAGTACCATCCTCCCCAAATCCCTTTCCCTCATGAACTTTTCCTTTTTCCAATTTTCTTTGCCTACTAGGAACTTCAACATCCACTACTGACCCAACCAGAACAAACATGTTCTCAGCATTAGCAGACTCAGAAATTGCATCAAGATTACCTTGTTCAGAATTTGATGAACCAGGTGTTTTATCATCGTTGGCTGATTTAAAGGATTCACTTGATGATTCTGACTTATTATCCTTTTCAGCCTGCAGAATTGCCTCCAAGAATTTTGCACGTGACCCAGAAGCCACTGATTTTCTGGCAAGAACCTTTACACGACGACCAGGAGGGGCTGGGTTAGGGTTAGATGTGGGTTTTGGAACAGGAGGGTTTTCAGGAATAGGAGGGTTTTCAGGAGTTGAGGTTTTTTCTGAAGATTGAGAACTGTATACCGATGGAGAATTTGAATCTGATTCATAGTTCCCTCCATCGTAATCAAGATTTGGTGATGAAGAAGATGAAGCAGATGGTGGTGAAGACATGATTATGGGTAAAGTTTAGGATGAAAAGAAAGAGTGATCAGTTTTTTTGGGTTTGAAGACTAATGATCTAGGTTCGACGGTTACTTTATGAAGGGGAGAGTAATGATGACCCTTATATAAGATATGGCTATTAATTATACAATGGGTATAAAATTTATTCAAGTGGAAGTCTAATAGTTGTAGGAGTGTCATTGATTTGACGGTTAAGAGTTTCCTACTTCTAGGCTAATTGAGTACTGATGGGACTTCTTGGAACGGGTTCATTTAGGGATTAGTACAAGGACTTTGAAATGAACCAAATATAGATAGAATCCTCCTCATGTGTGACTGTAATTAGTTCAATAATTATATGGAGATCAGCACGTATCTTGTCAGTCAGATGAACCAGCAGAAATGAACCAGGTCCATCGTGTTGAAATCCTTAATTTGCCTCAATTTACAAAGATAGAGAAACAGCATTAGCAACCAAAGAATCATATTAATACATGGAAAGAGAGTATGACAGTAAATTCATGATGCAGAGCAATGATTAGATTGGTTGATTAACTATGATAGTGTTTCTAGCCCAAAAAAAATTCATTTTTTTTTCAAATTTTTTTTTCAATCAGGTGATTTTAATCATCCCTAATTCAAGCTTGTTTCTCTCAAAATGCTCCATACCCAGTGCTTTAGTAAAGATATCTGCAATTTGTTGATCAGTAGCACAAAATTCAATTGAGATCATTCATTTTTCATAGTTATCCCTCGGGAAGTGGTGCCTAACATCTATGTGCTTAGTTCTATTATGATAAACCGAGTTCTTTGTCATACTAATGGCACTAGTGTTATCACAGAAAATAGGAATGCATCCCACATCTATACCAAAGTCCATGAGTTGTTGCATGATCCATAGCAACTGAGCACAGCAGGAGGCTGCAGCCACATATTCAGCCTCAACAGTAGACAAGTCTACTGAGTTTTGTTTCTTGGTAGCCCAAGACACAAGGCATGAACCCAGAAAGTGAACCATACCTGAAGTACTTTTCCTGTCAACCAGGAAACCTGCATAATCAGCATCAGCATATCCTACACGGTCGAAATTACTACTTTTAGGATACCAAAGGCACAAATCAGTGGTGCCTTTCAAATATCTCAAGATTCTCTTCACTGCAGTGAGGTGAGACTCCTTTGGATTTTCCTGAAACCTAGCACACAGTCCCACGCTGAACACAATATCAGGTCTGCTGGCAGTGAGATATAATAGAGACTCAATCATCCCTCTGTATAGCTTCTGATCAACAGATGAACATCCAATTTTGTAGTTGTGGCTATGGGAGTGTCTATTTCCTTTGAGTCTTCCATTTTAAATTTCTTAAGAAATTCTTTCACGTAATTTTGTTGTTGGATCATTGTTCCATTTGAGTTTTGCTTAATTTTCAAGCCTAAGAAAAAGTTTAGCTCACCCATCCTACTTATCTCAAACTCACTCCCCATTAGCATAGCAAATTCCTTGCTCAATTTTTCAGAAGTCGCTCCAAATATGATATCATCCACATATATTTGTACAACCAGAAGATCTTTACCTTTTTCCCTTAAGAACAAGGTACTATCAATTTTCCCTCGTTTGTACCCATGTTCTAGCAGGAATTTTGATAATCTTTCGTACCATGCTCTTGGTGCCTGTTTGAGACCATATAGAGCCTTGTTGATTTTGTATACGTGGTCGGGTGACTCCTTGCTTTCAAAACCTGGAGGCTGCTTGACAAATACATCTTCCTTCAGATAGCCAATTAGAAAGGCACTCTTAAAGAGTGAATTATATGTGTGCAGCAAATGTTATATGAAGTCTGGTTGCCTCCAGTCTTGCCACAGGGGCAAAGGTCTCATCATTGTCAATTCCTTCTTATTGACTATATCCTTGAACAACTAATCTTTCCTTATTCCTTGTAACAGTTCTATCCTCATCGAGCTTGTTCCTGAAGACCCATTTGGTGCCAATTACAGATCTATCCAATGGCCTGGGTACCAAGTGTCATACTTGACTTCTTTCAAACTGATTTAGCTCTTCTTGCATGGCGTTTACCCAACCAGCATCTTGTAGGGATTCCCCAATGTTCTTTGGTTCGATCATGGATAAAAAGGCATCAAATACACACAGATTTTTCAAGGATGATCTTTTCTTAATTCCAGATGCCAAATCTGTTATGATGTTCTCAAGAGGGTGAAAACTCTGATATCTGTGTGGCTTAAGTACCAGTTGTTCATTCCTAGAAGATTCCATGATGTATTGTTGTTGTAGAGTAGGATGAGGGTCAGGTTGCATACGTTGAGTTCCCCCTGTCATGATGCTTAGGGTAGTTGAACCTGGTCCATCACCCGTTCCCCCTTTCATGCTTGATTCAGTGTGATCACTTCTTCTTACCAGTCCAAGCTCCTCTTCTTCAGGTTCCTGTCTCTCAGCAAGAATGTTAGTTTCGTCAAAGACAACATGTATACTTTCTTCTACACACATAGTTCTTTTATTATACACTTTATAAGCTTTACTATGTGATGAATATCCTAAGAATACTCCCTCATCGCTTCTGGGGTCAAATTTTCCTACGGAATCTTTGCCATTATTGTGTACAAAACACTTGCATTCAAAAGTCTTAAAGTGGGATATGTTGTCCTTTCTCCCTTTAAGTGATTCATAGGGAGTTTTTTCTACTAGAGGTCTAGTCATGCATCTATTGATTATGTAGCAAGCAGTATTTATTGCTTCAGCCCAGAAGCTGTGAGGTAGTTTGCTAGATAGGAGCATGGTTCTTGCCATGTCTTCAAGAGTTCTGTTTTTCCTTTCAACAACCCCATTTTGCTGTGGGGTTCTAGGAGCAGAAAAGTTATGATTGACACCATGTTCATCACAGAACTCAGCAAACTTAGCATTCTCAAATTCAGTACCATGGTCAGATCTTATTGATGCTCAGTTGATGTCCCATTGATTTTGTGTTTTCTTGAAAAATGAGGTGAACATATCAAATTCTTCATCCTTAGATGCCAGGAATAAGGTCCAAGTGAACCTTGAATAATCATCAACTAGCACCATCACATATCTCTTACCACCTCTACTCAGAGTTCTCATAGGACCACATAGATCCATATGAACCAGTTCCAACGTCCTGGTGGTACTGACTATTTTCTTACTTTTGAAAGAGGACCTTACCTGCTTCCCCCTGGCACATGCCTCACAAACTTTGTCCTCCTTGAACTTAATGTTAGGAAGTCCTACCACTAAGTTCTGAGAGACTAGTTTTTTAAGCTGAGTTAGACTCGCATGTCGTTTGAGGCAAATGAGTTTATTTTCAAATAGTGTGGACAAGTCTATGACATAGATGTTATTCATTATTTTTCCCTACAAAATAATCTTGTCAGTAAGCTGGTTAATCACAAAACATTTTGTGAAAGTAAAAGCAATCAGGTTACCTCTGTCACATAGTTGTGATACACTGATCAAGCTATATTTCAAGCCATCTATTAGATACACATGTTCAATGGATCGTGTGTCATCGTTATCTACCTTACCAACCCAAATAATTTCACCTTTTTTTCCATTTCCAAAGGAGACATTTCCTCCTTTGGGACTTTCAAGTGAAAGGAACTGTTCCATGTTCCCAGTCATATGCTTTGAGCAGCCACTATCCAAATACCAAATTTGGCTTCCTCCTCTCAGTTGAACCTACAAAAGAATCAGGGGTTAGTTTTAAGAACCTAAACTAGTTTGGGTCCTTTTCTATGAGAGAATGGATGAATTAATTTTTCCTGGCCCAATTTGGTAGCCAGTTTTTCCCTTTTACAAACCTCTCATTTTTTCAACTGGCCTGCTCTTTTGCAATACACTCATATTTGTAGTGTTCTGTCTTACCACAATGGGTGAAGATTTTATTCTCAGGGAGAGTGAGGTACTTGCTTTTGGGATCCCACTTGGGCAATTGACTTCCAAAGCCAATCCCTCTCCTGTTGCTACTATGATTCTCTTGAAGTCATATCAGGGCGTCAGAGGATTTATTTCATTTACAGGTTCGATCTAATTCATGTTTGACATTTCCAAGTTGTTCATTAAGAATTCTTATTTGTTAGTCCTTGGCATACATCTTATCTTTTAATTTTCCTATGTTTTCTTCTAACATGATATGAGAATGACCAACAACCTTTTTACTTTATCTTAGCTTTAGCTTTAAGTTTTCAGATTTTAGTTCCAGAATCTCAGTTTCAAGAGGCTGAACCTGGTTCAACAAGTCAGTGTTTTTCTTTTCAAATTCACTGACTCTGATTTCCAGGTTTATGCATTTTGCTTTTAGCATTTCACATTCTTTAGATAGTTGATCCTTTCTCTTTGGTTGTTTCCTCAGAATCATGTATGAAATCAAGTAACAACTCAGAGAGTTTTTCCTTAGATAGGAATTTTATTTTATTTTTAAGATGAGAGATACTTACCTCTGGTTCTTCATGTGATTCCTTGTCAGATTCTCCAATTTCCATGAGCACCTGATCTTTAGTCTCCCCGTCTTCTGATTCTTCATCTGAACTTTCCCCCAAGCAACAACCATAGCCTTTGTTGTGTTTGTCTTGGGTTGAACCTGTTCCTTCCTCCTGTTCCTTCTCTCATATTATTGCTTTTTCCACTCTACTTCCCACTGAGGACAGTTTTTAATGAGATGGTCAGTCTTACCACATTTATAGCGTCCCTCATTGGTTGGTCTTTCTGGAGCCTCTGCTTTGTTGTAGTTTCCTCCTCTAGAGATGACTTTCTTCCTCATGAGAAAGTTTCTGAATTCTTTGGTAATCATGGCCATCTCATCATCTTCCAGATCTGCTCCCTCAGTGATTTTTAGGGCTAGACTTCTCTCCTTATTTGGACCATCCATCTTCATTGTCTGCCTTCTGAGTTCATAGGTAGTAAGGTTTCCAATTAGCCATCCAATCTGAGGGTTGCCATATTTTAGATTCCTGGATAGTAGTGATTTTGCTTTCCCAAGAAACAGGCAAGACCCTTGTTAGGATCTTCTCAGCCTTGTCCTCTTCAAGAATGATTCTTCCAAGAGACTTCAGTTCATTAGTCAAGGTTGTGAACCTTGTGTACATCTCTTGAATAGTCTCTCCTTCTTTCATAGTGAAGTTTTCGTACTGAGAATATAGTAGAGTACATCTTGACCTTTTTACCAGAGGTGTTCCTTCATGAGCTACTTTCAAGGTGTCCTAAATCTCTTTGGCAGTGGTGCAGCTTTGGATTCTGTTGTGCTCATTTGGACCTAGTCCACATACTAGCCACTTTTTGGCCTTTGCTGTTGATTGACCTTCCCAATTTCCAGGTGGTGCACTCATCTTGATCTTCTCCAAGGTGTTAGCCTTTCGAGGATAACCTACTCTGATACCAATTGATGCTTTAGACGTCAATATCACACAAGAAGATAGATTAAATTGTGTGGTACCCAATTTTGAGTGTTGTCTCTCTAGAAGAACCTGGTTCTTCTTGGTATTCCAACTACTACTGTTGCAGAATAAAAGCAGTAAAGTAAAAACACAGAGATTTTTATGTGGAAAACACCTGGCTCAAAAGGTGAAAAAAACGCGACCTACTCTGAGTAGGATTTTCTCAAACTCTTCACTAAAACTCTAAGCCAAACAGACTTACAAAATAAACTCTTTTGTAATCCTAAGGATTAACTCTAACCTTTTGTAGTAACTAGCCCCTAGCTAATTTCTACACACCTCAAGTTAACTCTAACTTGATCAATATGTACCTATTACAATTGCTTCTATGAAAGCTGAAAAGATACAATATTAAAACTTCTACTACAATCAACTAGACTCAATAATCAATCTGATGAAACTGGTTCTTCTAGTTCAACTGTAGCCTTTGAATCGCACAGTAATTCTGCTTGCAAAATATTTGGGAATTTTTCTTTCAGATCTTGATTCACTTCTGCACTTGTGCGTTCTCCTTTCAGCAAGAATACTTCAATTATTTATAAAGTCAGTTGATTTCTGGTCCGACTCTACCTAGGAGAACAAGTTCTTATCAAACTCAACTTCCTTCCTTCGTTTTTGTCCTTGCTGAATTCGACTTCTATTCTTTCATCAATTTGTAACCTTTTCGCATTAGAAGATACTCTTCTTGTTCATTGATACTTCATATTCAAAACATCTCCTAAGCATATACGGTTCATGTGTCAGCTCGTCAGTTCACGATGTGTGCTCTGATGGACCTAGTTCAACTGGTCAGCCTTTTGTCAATCTTCAAAACTATGCAGTGACATGGGTCAATAGTATGTAAGCATACTATTATGAGGTCAGACAATGTCAAGCTCTCCTTTTTCCAAATAAGGTCAGTGCAGAAATGGGTAAAAGCATGGGGATGAAAAAAAAGACTTATATCATCCAAGATGAAGATCATCCAACAAGTCTTGCCAATAATGGAAGGTCAAGGAACTGTCACCACATGATGATGACAAACCGAAATCCGGAAGTTAGGAGTGTTCTTTTCAATTAGGACTAGGTTGCTAAGAATAGTTCCATAGTCGCCGGATCTTTACTCTTCAATTTTGCAACCTTCCTGCCCGAAGTAAAGTCGTCAATATTAGCCACCTCGTATTCATCATCATCCTTCCTATTGAAAATGGAAAATAGGGGGCTTATCTCCTCCAACACAATCTATCTGTCCCTCTTGAGGAGAGAAATACTTAGTTTTGACAGTCACCATGGACTCCGGAGTGAAGAAGTCCATACGTTTTGCTTTCACACCAGAAGTTGGATCCTCTGGGACTTCGTTTTCAATACTTTCTTGTTGAAGTTAGGGAGAAGATCTTTTCAGCAACTCCCTTCTTAATCCTCTGCCTATACACTATTCACGATCTTAACGTTTCCTCTTCCTCCTCCGGATTAAAACCTCAGTATCCTTAACGCTATTTCTTTTGTCTAGGGGTGCCAGAATATCTTGTTGAGACCCACTATGAAAAAGTTATTCATCATTTTTTAGTACCCGCATCTTAGGGGCCAAGAGCTTCTTGGCTGGCTACTTACCCGTTTTCTTATATTTTGCTACATGAACAGACATTTGATTCAAACTAGTTCTTTCTAAGGACTTCTAGAGTAAAAATCACTAAAATATTTATTCAACCACCTCCCAAGATCTTGATCACAACCACGAAGTACATTACCAACTTCCATAATTAAAAATATAAAAATTAAATAGGCATCACGTTAAATTGTAGGTTTGAACTTAAAAGTGTTATTTCTGTAGCTTTAGGGCTTCTTTAAGAAATATCAAAATACAACATAGGATATGAAGAGTAACCGAAATATATTTTTCAACGAGAATTCTTTTGATCAGCAGTGGAATTCACTGTTGGGATGGGGTGGGGTGTAGAAAAAGATTAAAAACTTAGGAGAGGGGAAAAAGGAGGAGTATTTCCAAATATGGCTCAAAACATGACAGGAAATTTAAGCGAGAGGCTAGATTAAAAAACGAAAAAGGGAAAGAAGGAGGATGAAGTACTGTCAATCTTCATTGTCGTTTCAGACGTTATCCATGTTGGCCCATGTCACTGAATGAGTTTTGAAGATTGACAAGTTGAACCAGGTCCATCAAAGCATACACACCTGAACGGAGCAGTTGGCATAAGAATCGTACAAACATAGGTGATATTAGTTGTGAGCATGTGATTTTTTTCACCCATCATATACTCCTACAAAATTCAATAAAATAAATTAATTTAACAAATTTTTGTTGAATTTTAGTGTTAATTGTGAATTTATTTTGCATTTCATATTCATAATTCATCCTTTAAAATTATTTAAACTTGAAAAATTAGGCACATCATTATTATCAAGGAATTATATATTCATTATTTGTAATTAATTGAATAAAATCACAAAGCGGATGATGATTATTTGATGTAATGTAGTTTTAATAACTAATTGCTAAATTTAGTCATTTTTCCGAATAAATTGTGAAAATTGATTTTTTCTTTTAAAATATATGAGTGTCAAAATTAATTATTTCACCCTTATTTATTTACCAATCAATCTCTAATTAGACTGAATTAGAATTAATTAATACATTTGTGTGGAGTTTTAAGTTAATTTAAATTAATTAAGTAGTTTAGTTTAATTTAAAAAGAGAATTATATCGGAGCTGGGCCAAAAATACCCAGGCCCAATCCCCTCCCTACACACAAACTCCACCCAGGCCCAAACAATTAAACCCGGCCAACCCAGACCACCTAAACGACCCCGTTTTTACCTCTCCCCATCCCAGCCGTTAGATCATTTTTTATCCAACGACTCACAACTCCACACCCCCTCCACTATACAATTTTCCAAACGAACCCCCCCCCCTATCCCTCTGTCTCTCTCTCATCTGTCTCATGGAACCCTAGCCGCCCTAGGTTTCCACCGCCTTCCGCCACCGGAAATTGTCTACTGGTGGCGGACCATCTCCAAACCACCCCAACCTTTCACCCTACAACCCTCTCCTCACCCTTGATCACCTCCCATCATTGATTCCACCAAAATCCCACCCAAAATCACCTGATTTCAGATCTAAGAATCTGAAAAACCTAAAATGCTACAACGACGGACCACCTCCAAACCACCCCAACTTTAACCAGATGACCTTCATCCTCCCCTCAACCCCTTCCCGCCATTAGTTTCCTCAAAACTCCACTCAATCTCCATTTATTTCAGATCTAAAAGAAACACTAAAACCCTAGTTTCTTGTGAATGTTGTTTCAAGGAGTTCTAATGGCTCATACCTGCATGAGTCGCTAGCTCTTGATGAGAGCTATCGATTCATGCGGGTTTGGACTATTTTCAAACCCTCCGGAATCCGGCCAAGGTCTGGCGATTTCATTTTTTTCGACCAAACCCTTTAATGGGTATCCCCTTTTCCTTTTTATATGTATTATTTATTTTTCTGTTTCTTTTCTGATAGTATGAAAACTATGAACATGCTAATCACTATTTTTGGCATCACTGATTTGATTCGAGTCCAAACCTGCTGATAATAATCATGCTTCAGTTAGTGTGCATTTTAGTAATATACATGTTTTTGGTTTAGGGTTTTTTTATCACTATTCTTCGTGCATATATGACTGTTTCTGCCTCTTTTCTTTCTTGTTAGTTTTATTTCCTCTGGCTAGGCTAGATTTTGATTCTTGTTGTCATGTACATGCCAGTCAGGTTAACACTTTGGAATGATAATCGTCTGTTAGAATTAGTTGTCCTATTAATCATCAGTTAAAAGTTCTCTATATTTTAATCATAGTTTGTTGATTAATCATCGATTAATTATGATTCCCTTTTGATTTTGTTTGAATTATTTGACTCTTTTCCTTAATCCATTTCTGATTTGTCAAACTGATTTTGAATTGGCGATTCACACCTGAGTTGTTAATTCATCTATTCTGATTTTAGCATATGTCTGCTCAGTGTTGGTCTTTTCTTGAGATCAATTGATTAAGTAAAGAGTAATTAGGGACTGATTTGGTTAAGATAATAAAAGAACCAGCCACATTTAGATTTAAATTGAATTAAACAAAAAATCAGTTAACCTAAGTTCAAAGGACTAAACTAATTGTCTAAAATTAAAACTAGAACTAATACCTAATAATGAAATTAACCTAAACCTAGTTAACTAGTAAGTATGGTTGGAAACTAACTCTAAGGACCTAAACTAACTAACCTAGAACCTGCAAATAGCTCACGTGAAATCAAAGATTGATTAGTGAGTTAATCATCTCAATTAGGCAACATTTAATAAGCTAATTACATACTAAGCTGAGAGTCAATTAATTGCAACCTTCACTAATGGTTAATTAAGTTGATCACTCAATTAGGTTGATTAAGTATAATGACTCAAATCGAGTTAATCACAATTAGGTTTAAATCTAAAATAATTCACCAAACCTTAAAGAATCAAGATTAGTTTTAATTAAGCCAAGTAAACTAGCATCAAGCTAATAATACTTATCAGTCTTAGTTAACTAAGTAACCTGACTGGGTTTAGGTAACTAGAGTTAAATAATAACCCAAGTAAGTTTAACCTTGATTACCCAATGGTAAATTCAAGGACTCCAAGGGGTACATTAGGTAACTCAGTTTAGGAAATCAGGCTCTTAAGGTTATAAAGGTATTTTCTAAAGAGGAAAGTTCTAGAATAGGGGCAGCTGTCCCAAAGATAGGGTTGACAGCTGCCCTATGTACCATTGAGTGTTGTTTTTCAGCTTTGGATAGGGAATATTCCAAAGAATATCCCATCCTTGAGCTCCCTATAAATAGACTCTCTTTATACATATTCTGGACCTTTTTTTTAGACAAAAACTTCTTTTACAGACTGAAATTTTTACACTGAAGAAGCACTATCTCATATTCTGAAATATCTTTTTTTGAAGATTGAACATACTATCCTTGCTCACTAAAAAATCATTTCCAAACTTATGAAAATGGATCTTGTTTGTTTGGTGATCTGATTCTCAAAGATTTCTTGCATACACTCTCAAACTATAGGGTTGGTTTTTCTATTGCTGCTACTGGTTTTTCTGGTTAATCTTTTGGTTGCTACTGATCTTCCCTCTTTATTTGATGTATTGTTGTTACCTGACATTTATTTGGTCAGGACTTTTGGGCTGATTTTCTCTTCAAATGGTATGTAATTTTTGATATTATTGAAAGACTCAAAAAATGTGAATTCCATCTTCCTCTTTGCTTGAACTTGTCTCCTTCTATAGCTTGATTTTTTGTTAATTTTTCCTCTCTCTAATCTGGTATGAAATCTGAAAGCAGGACATATTAATACGTTGATAATAAAATCTGAATATGTATGTCTATATTCCTCAAATCAGAATGTATTTTGTAGTAGATTTCATCTTTGTGTTTATTTCTTAGTCTATTAGTAAAGTAAATTGCATTAAGGTAGATGAATTTGACCTTTCAATGGTCAAATTCACCCTATAATAGTGCACAAAACAGTAGTATAGATAGCTGAAATTCACCCTCAAAAGGGAACAAAGTATGTAGTTAAAAGGGCATTAGAGTTGAGAAATCTGAACCTCTGAATGGTCACGTTCATCCTCCGAAATGCCTAAATAAGAAAGTCTCTATATGGTTTGGAATTATGTTAAGTTAGCACTAGGGTAGATGAATCTGACTTCCTAATAGTCAAATTCACCCCATGGTAGTGCATAAACAGTAGTTTAGCTTGTTGAAAATTATCCTTCAAAGGATATAAGTGTGTAATTAGGAGGAGCCTTAAGGAAGCGAATCCGAAATCACAAAATAGTCGGATTCACTCCTCAAAGTGCCAAGAGTGGTCAAAATATTTGACTAAATGTTAGCTTGAATGAGGATGACTATCAATAGTCTCAACAAAATAGCCTCAGTGGATTTAAATATGACTCCTCTCCATGGTCAGATTCATCCCAAATGAATAAAGAACTATGTTCAGTAGTGTTTGAAACCGTATCAAGGGTAAAGCGGATCTGACCTTTTCATGGTCAAATTTCCTTCCATAATGATACATAAAATCCTTTGGTTGTAGGTTTACAGGTGCTGCTATTAAGATTAACCAAAGAGATGTCTAGCTAAAGCAGTAATTTCGAGATCTTATTTAGCTCATGAGTAGTTTTTTTTATTACTTAGAACTGTAATAGACATTATTAGTATAAAACAACGCTAATAAATATTAATCTGATCCAGTGATTCGGTTTATCCCAATTAAAAGTGCTCAAATATTTATAAGTGATTGTCTAAATTCAAAATAACATCCAGAGAATCGGACCTGAACCTTCCGTAATGGGCAGATCCATTCTCTACTGATGCATAAGAGCTCAATCTTGTTCGAGGCTCACTGGTAACTGCAGGTCCACATAGAGGCAACCATTAGCTTCTCTTTAATTAATTCTTAGTATTCTGTTAGAAAATCTCTTTCATAGTACAAGTGATGTAACAGTAAAGTTTATTAGACCATGTACACATTTACTTTGGTGTTGTAATAAATTGGACTGGACATTATGATTTCAATCCTCAAGTTGTCATTTCTTCTTATTAACGTGACAGCCCAGGAAGTTAATTATATTTTTTTCTGTAACTATAAACATTCATGTCTTGTTTTTCTGTTAACATCCATGTAATACGGCATTCAATGATCAATACTTAATTAGAATTTGAAAACCCTTTCTCATTCTGCGTTTCAATTTGCATAACTTATCTCAAACCTGTGGAATTTTTTATATGTGAATATTACGTTTCAAAACAGTATTGTTTAGGGGTCAAAAGGATAGTAATTATCCAAATCTGGTTTTGATTTTTACATTAAAGTTGCTGGGTAGCTATTCCTGCTAGTATCCTTGATTAGTCATGCCCGGCTAAATTGTCTAAACTGCCTGTCCCACGAACTAGCCACAATTAGGGTTAGTCAAAAGAGTGGAAACAATTCCGGGCTAAAATATGGCCATAGCCCGAAACATGCTATCTTTAGATTAATAAAATTCACTTCTAGGAAATCCTTTAGGTAAAACCATACCTTTAGTTTGAAATTTGATAAAGAATCGGATATTATTCCGAAACTACCGTAACCTACACTCGGGAGTGGCAACTCATGCCCCCGACCCTCAACTCCAAACAACTAATAAAAATGCACATAGCAATCACGGGTGCATTTCATGTGACGTATTTGCCATGTGTTCAAAAACAACAAGTGTACGCCATCGTGACTTGTCTAAAATAAATCCATAGACGTCTTAATTGATCTTAAAGCCAAAATGCTCCTTCAAATAGAAAACGTAAAGAATAATCAAACATCACCTCAAATAGGCACCATAAAACTGCCATGACCATAGTTTTGACTATGTAATCTACACTCGGGTGCGACAACTCATGTCCCCGTCTTCAACTTCAAACTATAATAAAAATCGTGTGTTGCAATTGCGGGTGCATTTTATGTGGCGTAATTGTAATATGTCCAAAAACAAATAAGTGCACGCCATCGTGACTTGTTTCAAGATAAATTCATAAATATTAAAAGTGGCTAAAATTTTGAAAAAGGGTTAAAAAGCACAATAGGCTAAACACATGTAAATAATCAGATAACTAGGCCAAATATTAATAGTTAAGCGACCGTGCTAGAACCACGGAACTCGGGAATGCCTAACACCTTCTCCCGGGTTAACAGAATTGCTTAATCAGATTTCTGGTACGTAGACAACTTAAAATATAGTCTAAATTTCCTCGGTTTGAGATTTCAATAAAACGGTGTCCCGGAACATCGTCAAAAATCCGGGTGGTGACTCTGAAAACTAAAATAAATCCCAAATCCGAATAATGTCACTTAAATTGGAAAAACTCCCTTATCCAACCTTACCGGAGGAAAAAGGATGTGTGACAGCTCTGGCGACTCCGCTGGGGAAAATGTCGAACCCAGAATCTCTGGTTCAGGGTTCAAGAATTCGAGCTTAGAATAGCTGTTATATTTGGCTTTCATAATTACCTGATTTTTACATGTTTAAACCTAATGTGCTAAATTCCGCTTTTTACCGCTTTGATATTATCTGAATTGGATGTAAATTGTGCCGAAACCCCTCTTTTCTCTGAGTCTTCTAAATCATCTGGGAAGTGTGCACTTCGTGTGACTTCTTTTCTTTTAGAGTCATATCCAAATTTTAGAACGAGGTACTGACAAGTTGCAAAGCCAGTGAAACTTCTATATTCCCGGTACGCTGCCCCCCCCCCTCCCCCGGCTCGAGTTGTCCGCTCGGGTAAGCTTGATCTAGAACAAAACTCCAGGATTTAAACTTAGTCTAACATAGCCTCATGCCGGATCCCTAGTATGAACAATTATTTGCATCACGTGCACTTGACTTAGGGACTCAACACAGGGGTTGGGTCCGTCTAGGGCAGGTGTAGCCAAAAAATAAAAGACTACCCTGATGCATCTTACCTGCTACGTATGCATTTATTTGTTTTAGCTTGTGTATTGACCGGCTAAAATAAAAAATAAAAATAAAAACGAACAGAAAAATCAAGAGTGAGGTAGAATAGAAAATTCACCTTGTTTTGAAAACCCCCGTATTTATCCCGAAACTCTGCCAAAATTTCTGAAAAAATAATATTCCAAAACAAAATGAGTGGGTGTATATTTTTAATCAGTCAGGATTTTATCCGAACTACGCATTGTTTGATTCTCACCGGTGTGGGATACGTAGACAACCCTCATCGGGTCCAACTTTATTTTTCAAAGTCAAAGGATATAGCCCTAAATAAAATTAGGTGACGTCATTATAGCCTGATTACCCAAGTGGGGCACCGGAAGGCCGTTTTTACAAAAGTGGCCGTTTGTGGGTTGTCTTTAGATTTCGACCCAATTTGCGAACACAACCTTCAAAAAAACTTCCTACCCGAACTATTGAAGGGCCGTATTCGCAAAGATGGTCCATTTTTCTTTATTACAAAACCCTTTGCAAAAATAATATGTTTCAAAAATTTTTGTGGTTTTAATCAAAAACCAAATGTGCAGGATGAATACAGTTGAAAACATTCCCTTCAGAGCAGTCGATTAAATCCCTCTAGGACTCCATATGTGGTGGAGCGACTTGGGGGAAGCCAGTAGAAAGTCTGTTATGAAAGCTTTAGGTGGACTTACTGGACTTCTAAAAATCAAGCCGAGGTTGGACATCGTCGAGGCTCTAGTACCGTTTTGGGATCCCGCCCACAACGTGTTCCACTTTTCAGACTTTGAATTGATGCCCACACTAGAGGAAATAGCAGGGTATGTTGGTCTCAATGACAATCTTAGAAGTCGGTACCCAATGGCACCCAGGGCGGTGACTCCACATAAGTTTTTGGATCTGTTGAACATTAGTCGGGATGTCCAACACCCACACCTGTCCGAAGGTTTCTACACTTTCTATTTTCTTTACAAACGTTATGGAGATCCCCGAGGTTTGCTATCTCCTATTAATGGGCCTGCAAAGAATTCAGCCATATGCCCCACACCGGGTCTTACGCCAGTTGGGGAGACAACAGGGTGTTCCCCATGACGAGGACTTAAGCCAACAAGCCATTGAGTTATGCCCGAGAGCTGCATTTCCTGAAGGCAGGGTCCGTCAACTCTGGAACGAGAGCAGGTTTTTAGAACCTCAAACTCGGGTGAGAAATTTATCTAAGGGGGAAGTCGAGCCCGCCTAAACTTCTTGGTATGGCATAAGAGGCAGGGAGCATCAAAAGCAAGAACGACCCGCAAAGAGACCCCACGTGCAACAATTCACCGAGCAAACACAAGAGCATTGGGCATGGTTAGAAAAGGAAAACAGCTACCAAGCTACCATAAGCAAGTTGGAAGCCCAGGTCAGGGAAATCAAACTTGAAAACATTCTACATACTGCCACAATTGAAGGGGAGAAAAATAGGTTAACCCAAGAAAATGAAGTTCTCCGGGCCCATATACAGGAATTAAAACAGCTGCTGATAACCCAGAGAGAAGCAGAACTGATGAAAGGCTTATCAACATTCTGAGGCATAAAGTGTGCAGCTATGGGAATGATCTAGACAAAGCTGAAGAAGAACTGGCCGGAGTTCGGGCAAGATTAACAAGAAGTGCAGAGGCAAGAACAGAGTTTGTCCAGATACTAAAAAGGAAATATGACCAAGAGGTCATAGGCTTGAAGGAAAGCCTGGCCATCCTCGAGAACGAAATGGCCAAACAGGAAAAAAGATTTAAGACAGAGAGGGAACAATGCTATGGCATGATGGATCAGTTAGAAAAAGAGTTGCAACAATGGCAAGACCAGAGTCACAAAGACGCCCAGACTTTAGAGGCGATATCCCAGCAAATCGGGCGCCTACTTCAGGAAAAAGGTATCATTAGGCGCAGGGTCAGAGAGATAGCTGACTACATCATCACCAAATGACAGGAATGCGAAGATATGACTCGGACCACCTTCTTCTCAGCGGTTACGATCTTCGTCAACAAGATAATGGACGACCTTTACCGCCTCCAGCAAGACATAGCACGCAGGCCCGTGGCCAGGCCGAATGATGCCCCACCGGCCCCTGGAGCAACGGAAGCACTGATGTATTTTTGATGTTTTTCGATTCTGTACTTCATTTTTCTAGTTGTAGTCACGTCTGAGTCCACAGTAGTTTTTATATTTTTAGAAATTATGTGTCGAGTCTATTTTGAAAATTTTGAAATTCCAAAAATGGGCTACAAGTTTTCTGTAATCAGAAGTGTTTTATTTAATGAATGAAAATTTTAGAATGAAA